>PVJA010044633.1:0-15792 GCA_004027025.1 Myocastor coypus | reverse complement strand
TTTTTTTTTTTTTTTTTTTTTTTTTTTTTTTTTTTTTTTTTTTTTTTTTTTTTTTTTTTTTTTTTTTTTTTTTTTTTTTTTTTTTTTTTTTTTTTTTTTTTTTTTTTTTTTTTTTTTTTTTTTTTTTTTTTTTTTTTTTTTTTTTTTTTTTTTTTTTTTTTTTAGGGAAGGGTCTACAGGGTGTTCATGATCTCACTGCTAGATCAGACTCGTAGTGATCCACCTGTTACAGCCTCCCAAGAGCGCCAGGGTTGCAGGTGCATGTCGCCACGCCCAGTCTCAGTTGCTGCCTCAGCGTGCCCTGGTGTCAAGGGCAGCACAAACCCCAGGCCCTGCGCCTGCTTGGAGGCATTTTAATCCACTGAGCTATTTCCTCAGCCCCTCCAAGCTTCTTATAAAATTAAAAGTGCATTTACATGATTCAGCAATCCAACTTCTAGATATGTATCAAAATAAAATGACACTTTATGTTCACACAACACATAAATTTGAAGTGTTATGGAAATCTTTATTCTTTATTCAGTTTTATTTTTTCTTAATGATTTTTTTTTTTTTTTTTTTTTTTTTTTTTTTTTTTTTTTTTTTTTTTTTTTTTTTTTTTGTCTTTTTGAGACAGGGTCTCGCTATGCAGTTGAGGCTGGCCTTGAGCTCACTTTTGTAGCCCAGGCTGGTCTCGAACTTGCACCAATACTCCTGCCTCAGCCTCCCGAGTGCTGGGATTACAGGTGTGAGCCACCACGCCCGGCTCAATGATTTCTATTTATGGTTTTATCATCAAATGTAGTCACTACAAGCTTGCTGGTTAATTTTACATATCAACTTGACTGGGCTAAAGGTGTCTGGAAATCTAGCAAACCACATCTAGATTTATCTGTGTAAGTGTTTCCAGATGAGATTAGCATTTCAGTCAGTAGACTGAGAATAGAAAAGTCACCCTCACCAAGAAGGGGCAGGCATTGTTCACTTCTGAGGGTCTGAATGAGCAAAAAGATATTGAAATCCCTCTTCTTGAGCTAAGATACGCATCTTCTCCAAGCACAGGGCAGCAGCTCTCCTCTTTGGCAGAGTTTCTGTCTTACAGACATGCATGAGCTCCACATCCACTCCTTATGGCTTCTCAGGCCTTCACCTCCCCAAGGGTCTGGCCTTTGGACTTGGGCTGAATTGCTCTTGTGCTTTTCTGGTTCTCCATATTCAGACAGCATAGGAAAGAACTATTGCCCTATAACCGTGTCTCAGTGACTTTCTCATCGCTGGCACACAGTATCTGATAGTCACAGCTTAACGGAGGACAGGCTTATTTGTACTGATTGGCACCATGTTGGGCAGAGGGCTCCAAACCAGATACTTTCCTGCAGACAGGAATAATTGGGGGAAAGCTGTTTATACCATGGCTTCCAGGAAACAGAGAGAAAGGAGAAGCCAGAGGGAGATGCGCCCTTCTCGAGGACACGTGCGGTAGCGCTCCGCACTCATCAGACCTCTCCTCCAACCGCACAGTCAGCGGCTGAGCTTACCGATAAATATAACAAATAAATAATAATATAATGCCTCTGCATGACCCAACCACATCCCCAAAGCCCCACATTTGAGCCCTGGAGAATTTCAGAGGATATTCTATCTCTATAACACAGAATTCTATCTCTGGATGATACTTAATATCAGTTAAAGCTGCCATTTGAGTGAGCATTTCATACCAATATTTCATAATATACAGTTCTAACATCACTCAGTGTAGCATACACTGATAAAGTGAGTTAGAATATTGGCTGTAAATCGCTTGAAAAGAAGTTTCTGTCTTGATTTTAGACATTTTATGTTTTAATCATCTACTCATTGACTTCAATTTTTTCACTAAATACCTCATTTTTGTAAAACAAAGTATAACCAGTACTACTCAGTAGTAATCAAATGAAGTAGATTAATAAATCAACATATAAAGTGCTGCTGATTTAATTAATAAACAGCTAATTCTTCTTTGTGACTTCAATTCAGAGTTCAAGAAAACCTGAAAGATAAGTTGAGATGCAAAAACTCTTCATATAATAAATATATTCTTATTTAATTCAGATCACTTAAATTTATAAATAAAATTCTTCAATAGTAGAAATATTTTAAAATAGTGCTTATTTCTATTTAAAGGAAGGTATATATATATATATATATATATATATATATATATATATATATGTCTGAAATGAGTAAGGAAGCTGCTAAAGGGCAGCTAAGTTAATAATATTGTATAATAGATTGGTAGATTTAGAACACCTAACAGGAAAAACTGGAAATGAGAAGTTTAAAGTTCAAGGAGGTTTGAAAGCTAACAAGCTTAATCAAAGGAAAAGATGAGAAATGCTCACAAAAAGGAGCCTGCAAAGCCACACACACACACAGAAAGACGCTGCTAGTGTTGGAAAAGAATGAGAACTTTTTCCTGTTAAGAAAAAATAAAAATAGGTCATGTTGTTGACCTTGGCCATCCTCTGGCATAGTCATGTCACAGTCTTAACACAGAGCATAACATAAATGTCGCCAGGCTCTCAATATGTGAGAACAATTTCTGAAAAAGGGGTAAGAAATCAATTCATACTAATTTTAACTCCCTCTTGTTTCTGCAGAGCTTCATCTTGATTTCTTGGTGAACTTTAACACTCTTGGTCTCTAAGATACAGTTCAGTTTTTATATAGTTGCCCTTAGACTGCAAAAGAGATCACTGGACCATACATAGGGCAACAGATAAACATGACCTATCTTGTATTAAAAGTGAGTAAGTCATACTGAACTGAAAGAAAAGAATTGTACAGGGTAAATACGGTCCAGATGATAGGTCCAGATCATAGACAAAAACGTATTAAGCTTTGCCTTTCAAATGGCATCGAATATTTTTAGACTTGTTATCAAGAAACATTGTCAGAAAAGAGTTTCATGTATAATTTTACTCCAGTATCACAGTCACTGTTATAGAAGAGCTCACATATGATGCAACCACTCAGATAATCAAAGAAAATGTAATCAAATACAAACGTTTGTCTACTTTGTGCAAGAACATGGGAGCAGGAGAAAAGTATATGAATATGTTTTATTTCAATATTTTTTTATTTACAGAACACTTTGAGTGCTGTTATCAAAATAAGATTCACATATATAATATCCTATATTACTCTCTTCTCATATTCCCATTGCAGTGTACACACACATAAAAGAGAGTGACAGAAACAGAGACAAACATGTAAACTACCTATTTAATGCTGTTTTATGGATAGTAGGAAAAATATGAATCCTTGATAATCCCAAAATCTGGTCTGGGGAGATAGCTCAGCAATCTAAGTACCTGCCTGGAAAGTACAAGGACCCAAGTTTGAGCCCCAGTACTGCATGCTGTGCCATTAATTACAGACCTGTAATCCCAGCACTGTGGAAGTTGAGACAGGAGAATCATCACAAGTCTGAACTGAGGGGCCCGGTGGGATGGCTCAGTGGTCTAAAGCGCCTGCTTGGGGAAGCTTGGGCAGCTATAGGGACCATGGTCTGGTCCCTGGCACCACATGCTGCACCAGCCCTGCCCTCGGGCTGGGCTGAGCCGGCCATAAAAATGAGTGAATAAACAAGTGTTCTGAAACAAGAAAATAAATAAATAAATAAATAAATAAATAAATAAATAAATAAAATAAATTCTAAAAAAAAACAAGTCTGAACTGAATAGCAAAACCCTATACTAAATAAATAAATAAATTTTAACAAATTAAGATGTTCACAAAATCTACTCCCTTAAATAAGATGATAAAGATTGCCTCAAAACTATTTTTAAATCCACTTCCTATTCTCTGCTTTTAATATGAGCAGTAGCCCACTCTTCAAGTGTGAGAAAACTTGAATTGGCTAAATTTTATCAGTAACACAGCAGTAATCTATTTACCTCTACTTACACATGCACTTAAGTAGTAGTATTTTTTTTTTTTTTTTTTTGTCTTTTTGAGACAGGGTCTCACTATGCAGTTCAGGCTGGCCTTGAACTCTCTTTTGTGGCTCAGGCTGGTCTAAAACTCACATGGATCCTCCTGCCTCAGCCTCCCAAGTGCTGGGGTTATAGGTGTGTGACACCACATGCAGCTTTAAGTAGTAGTATTTTTAAAATTCTGTATGTCTTGTACCTATGGGAAAAAAGACTTCATTCACTTCACAGCATTTGCAAGACTACAGTCTAAAAAAGGTTCATAGACATAAAAATTACATGTTCTTTGCAAAATAAGTACAAATACTGATTTTACAAGTAATTTACAAACTTCTTTGCTGAAGGAATTCTTTAAGTGTTGCTGTTGTATTTTGGCGAAGGGATATAGAATATTTTTTCCAAAATGATTTAATCATTAAACCCTTTCGTCCCACCACTTACGAAATTCTCTAGCAATCAAACATAATTCACACCTTCAGAAGAGAGATATTGCAATTAAAATTAGGAGAAAATCCCATCATAAATGTTTATCTACCAACTAACATAGTCTAAATAGACTTTGCCAGAGGACATGCGTATTGATTTTCTAAGTATAGACAAGATCTATATCTATATTTTCTGATGGCAAAGATGGACAGTCCAGAAGATTAGAAAGACCCAGGCACATATCTGCCTAGAAGTTCAAATTCAAGGGGAAAAAAGGATGGATAAACAAATACATATGTGTATGCTACATTAAAATATATTTTATATGTTATATAAATACATTTTGAAATCCTGGAACATAAGGAAAAAGCACAATTCCTTGAAAACTTAGAATAAAAGTATATCACTGAAATTACCTCCTACACAAAACATATTATGTAAAACTTTCATTTCATATACAAAAATCTTCAAGAGATGAATTTTCTAAAGCAAAATAATGGAATCAAATGAGGCAACATTCTATGATGAAACTGAATTAGAAAATAAATCCAGTTTTAAAATAAGCAATAAACAAATTTGAAAAGTGACTGAATAAAAATTAGTAATTATAGCAGAAAAATCAAAATTAACATTAGACAAAGCTCCCAAAATATTGTTTGTGTCTCAACAATTCCAAGGAAGAAAAGTACAATAGTTCTCTGGGAGTTCAAAGAAACAGATGAGAGGAGGGGCTGAGGAGATAGCTCAGGGGCACAAGTGCCTGCCCGGCATGTACTAGGTTCTGAGTTTGATCCTGCAAAAATATTTTTTGATTCTGCAAAAAATAAAGAAAGAAAAGAAAAGAAACAGATTAGGGGAATAGAATAGTAATGTCTGAAGTATATCAAAATCTAATCCCTTCTTAAACATTCCACCTCATTTTCCAGTCTTCTCAGTCCCTTCATTGCAGCCCACAGTTTGACCTTAATCACTTGCAGTTCCCTGACTATGATACTACCCTTTCTTACCCAATTTCAAAGCATCAATTATGGTCTTTCAAATTTTCATTCTTCCAATGATAATTATATGATCTCAAACAAAATTCAGAACCTTCGTATGCCTCAGATACTTCATCTGTAGAATGAGGACCATTCTATAGACCACTCCCCTCAGCTGTTCTTGTTTTGGCTCTTCAAAAAGCCACACACAATTTCCCATTGAAATATCAGTATCCTCTGGTCTCCTTGTCTATGTTGCACATCTTTAGGGCATCATTTTTAGACACAATCCTTCTTTGTTTTTTTTTTCTAGCATGTAAAAGAGTGGTATATTTTAACAAGTACAAAAATATCTATTGAGGTACAAATATATGAACAAACAAGGAGAACAATGACAGTGATAATACCTATATCACCTAAATTTGAGTGGAGACACAATAGTATTAGTTCTTTTGATGATAATAATTACTGGCAAACTGGAAATTTATGAAGAAAAGATAGACTTCATTGTGGTAGTATAGGTTTAGTTGGAAGCTAATGGCCTCAGTATTGTTCATTGTCTCAGTAATTATTTGGTTTGGATGTAAATTGTGATAGAAATCTATTTTGTTATATCCCAAATCTTGAATTTAGGGAGCTTTCAATTTTTAATATGAAGTTTCATGCACAATAAGAAATTTGAGATGAGGATTAAGAACCAGATTGAATTTGAATAAGATAAAGAGAGGTGTTCCAGATTAGGGAACAAAATGTACTGAGATATAGATATTTCTGTTTATTAGAATGAAAATAAAGTAAGCCAATAAAGTTAAGTACAAGAAGTAATGAAAATTCCGCAAGCTGCCAACAGAAATTCAGTATTATTTCTTTATAATCACATTACAAAGTGACAACCTAGAGAAAATAGTGATGTAGTAAATAAATTCATGTTCTCTACAGCCAGACTGCACTGCCTGAATTTTTACTTTTTTTCTGACACTAACAGTCTTGGTCAAAGTTTTTTAACCTAAGTGTCTTGGTTTCTTTGTTGATGAAATTAGGACAATAAAAGTATACGCCTGTCTAGTGAGATAGCCCAGCAGACTAAGTATCTGCTTAGTAGGCAAGCACAGGGACTGGGGTTCAATACCTAGCACCACAGACTGCACTGGCCCCACCCCAGGGCACGCTGACCCGGCTACCAAGACCAGGCCTCATGGTGCACACCTGCAATCCCAGCACTGGGGAGGCTGAAAACAGGAGGATCACTATGATTCAGAACGGTATAGTGAGACCCTATACCAATACGTACAAAAATAAATAAAAACAGGTAAGCTTATGAAGGAGTTGTATGATTAAATAATTGCATATACACAAACCAGAAAAGTGACTGGTATATTTTAGTGTTTGACTAATATTATCATTTTATTTAACTCGTACATAACATTTCCAATGCAAGTTAGATATATTGTGAACTTTTAGCAAGATTAATCTTGATTGTTTTTAAGCCACAGTTATAGCAACTTACTGCCATTTAATACAAGCACCAGTGTTGCAACAAGATCTTGTTAGGATAGCAGGGTAATTAACAACGTAACAGTCAAAGGAAATCTCCTTAGTACACTCTATTAATGGCAGGAATGGCATTCAACTTTCTCAAATACAGTTACGTTAGACTTAAGTTATGCTATCTCAGTCCCTAGGAGGCTGAGGCAGAACCCTCCCAACTTCAAGGCCTGTCTGGGCTACAAAACAAGTTCCAGCACAGCATAGACTATGGCATGAGACCTCAGAACACAAACGCAAAAACAAAACAAACCCCCAAAGCAGAATTAGGTCGGGAAAGCATTGTATCTTTAGAAAAAGTGCCTCATCCTCAGTGAACCTGGAAAAAAAAAGTAGCATAACTATTTAAAAATTCTAAAAACTTCTTTCTAAATCACATTATACATGAGCTATTGACTTTGTTGCTTGAGTTAAATTTAAAGAAGTGACTGAAATATTAATCCAATCGGTAATTTGGAAAATATTTTTCAAAGAAAATACTCAAAAGGCAGACTGTTTCTCGGCTCTCAGATGAATTAAGATTTACCTCTGACATGAATTGAACCTCTCTCTAGGGATGCTTCTCTTTAGGGAGCTGAGATCACAGAGTTCATCCTTCTGTCACCAGCAGCTCTTTAATTTTTGTCAGGGAGGCTTGCCACCAGCACGCAATGCAACATGAGGATATGTCTCCCATGTTCCCTAATGAAAAGCTAGCCCCAAGATGGGGGCAGGTTAGAGGGTAAATTTCAAAGAGGGGAAAGGTCAGTTCTTGGTCAAAGTATGAAGAGCTTACGGAAGAAAGAAAACTTCGAAAATAAAGCATTAACATAAATTACTGAAAACAGCCTTTCAAGTCCTATAAAAAGAGATAAAGCAATGCTACCATGATCAAGGGTCCCCTGTTAAAGGTTGTATCCACTTTTGTCTTCTTTTTACTTCAGAAAATTATTAGAGAAGTCCTTAGATGATTCTATTTCACTTTCTTAAAGAAAACTTTGTGACCACTGAAATTCGAAAAGATACTACCTCTTTAAATCAGTAAGGTAATGAGGATATAGTTAGCCTGCTAAGAAGACAACAAAATCTATAACTTTTTTCAGGAGAATTGTTCTTATTCATGGAGGGTAAAAAGGTCACCCTTATGTAACGTTATGACATAAACTGAGTATGATATAAACTGTTCAAAAAGATAAACGTGTCAGTGCGTGTCGATAATCTGGTAAATTTAATAATCCACAAGTAAATGAGAAAAGTATTTTCCCAAAGCAAAAGTGTTTGGGCGAGGGTGGAGAAAAGGGCTGAAAATCTGCTGTCCATGCAGCTCAGAGGGACCCAGGAACTGGCCGGCCTCCACTTGCCGCTTCTGGTGCTCTGGGATGAATGAAGGAGAGACAGGTGTGCTCAAAGATTCAGAAACAAAAATTCAGCTGAGCAGAAGAACACAGCAAATACGTCAGATCCTTGTAGGTAAGAAATAACTAACAGTAGCTCCCAAGTATGGTCTCCAGACCTCTTTAACTCTTAATTTTTTTTTAAACCCCAAAGATTATTTGCTTCCAGAACTATATCTTTACATATCTTTCATCTTTTAAAAATTGATTTTATTAATTTGTTTTAAAATAACAATAAAAATCCTTTAGCATAAATAGTTGGTATTTACCAAAATAATTGCATTTTCCCAAAACAAACAAAAAAAATTAAAGAATGACATTATTTTACATTTTGTAAAACACTTTTAATATCTGGCTTACTAAAAACAACTGAATTCTATCTGCTTCTGCATTTCGTGTGCTGTGAAATATTAATTTGATTAAAACTATCATGAAAATCAGATCTGACATACAGAAAAAAGGGACAATTTTAATAAAAATCTGGATGATCTTCATTGGCACTGCACTAGCATGTAACAAGTGGTGGATGCACTAGGGTGGCTAGAAGGTAGAGCCTGAGATGATGGCACAAGTTTTTCATATTATGTTTCACGAAATCTCCTCACCAATACTGAATTCTGAGTGAAACTTAAACCTGTGTGTGATTTGTGACATCATGCATTAGTCATTCAGAAATAAATTTCACTGAGTTATATAGATCTCCCATTACATAATACATTTTTTTAAAAAATCATGTTGATTAGTAGCAGTACCATTATCAATAGAAAGTAATTTAATTATTGAGAAAATAATCATGCTCACTATAGTGTATATAAGTTTCTGAAAAACTTAATTTTTTCTTGAAAGCTTTAATTTTATTATTGGCACAAATTCTGAAAATTGTTTTCCTTAAAATGATAGTTTTGCTTTATTTATTATCAAGAAAATATTACCAAACACCCAGTTGTACTTTTTGGTTTTGTGTTGGCTTTTGCTTTGACACAAGTTCTTGGAAAGCTGGCCTCATACTCCCAGAGATCCTCCCACCTTAGCCTCCCAAGTCCTAGGATTCCAGCATGCACCACCAGGCTAAGCTACCCCAATTCTACATTCTTCTGTTAGCCATTCACTAAAATGAAAATGATCTGCCTGGGGAAAATATGTCCAGTTTAGCTCATGTCTCATATAATTAGCTAAGTGCTTCTGCTTATGCCCATCACTGTGCTTCAGTACACAGAAAATATATTTAATGAATACTTCTTGCCTTGTTGCATAGAATATCAAAAAACTTGAAAAAACTTGAAACAAAGGAATCAGATTTAACCAGCATGATGCTTTTTACTTTTTTATTTACCAAGAGAAACTGTGAGAAACTAGCCTTTTTCTTCCTTTCTCCCCGAGAGTCGAGGTTGGTTCGACTCCCTAGATTCTGGCTAACGCACAGCATTTTTACCCACTGGTGCATTTCCATCATCCATACAAATGACAACACAAGAAAATGAGCATGTGCTACATGAAAATATGTTTGATTTCACAGACATCTGAAAGGTGTCCTATAGTCACCTAAAGTGTCCATAGAACAGTACTTCGAAAATGGAAAAAAAGAAAAAAAATGGGCTAAAACCTCAGGAATACACAAGTGCGAACAGTCTCTGTTGAGGATGAGGGCCAACCTCTGATTGAGGCTAAAGCCTCATTAAAAAAAGATTTTCTAATGTTTACGCTGATCATTTAAATAGGTAGGTACTGGTCAGGTCCTGATGAAAATCAACCATGTGCATCCAACCTTTATTAAAAGCTATATTTTGGGTTTGGGTGGAAAGAGAGCAAACTGGAATCAAATATTTAGATTTGTAACTATAGTCACAAAGCTAAGGAAGAATTTCAATCCAAATTGGAACAGTAAGTCTCTGGACTCTAGAAGTAATCTCTTTCAAAGAGTGAACAACTTTGTCAACAGAATGTGCAACAAGCTAGTGACATGATAAAGATGTCCAACATGTTGCCTGTCTCAACGAGGAAAAAAGAGGAACAATTTCAGGTTTGAAATTGGTCTGGTCCAAATAAAAGGCAAACTAAGTGTGGTGTGATTTTGAACCATTAACAGAGAAAGAGAACACAATCCACTTTGTTTGATACCTGGAAACTTTTTTGATTTGTTCAGGGATTTAAAGACTGGTTTTGAAAAGCAGGAAATGTTGGCATCATCATATGATATAAACTACCTTTTCTAGTGTATGTGTAAAATTAACTGAGAAATAGAGCTTAGAATATGATGTGATGGCAGAAATAATATTATCAATTTTGCAGCTGGAGGGCAGAAGAAATATGGAAGGATGACAGTAGGCCTCAGCATGTCCTCAGTAATGGAAAGCTAAGGGTTGTACCTGAACTTTAACAAATGAAAAATAAGGAAAACTGTTAAGCTGTGTTTGTGTGGTTGTGGCAGTGAGGATCAGACTTAGGACTTTACACATGCCAGGCAAATGGCAAGTGAGGGAGATAGCTTCATGCCACTGAGCTGTCTCCTCAGCCCCTATTAAATATTAAAGCATTTACTATTAAATATTTAAGTAAAGTAGCATTCAAACTTATGAAGAAATTTTAAAAATTTTTTAAACTATCACAAATTGAGAAAGGGAGAAGGGAGAGGTGTCCTAAATGAATTATATTTGTTCTCACACTGCTTGATTACTACATTGATATGTGAGAAAAAAAGAAATTAGGATATAAATTGTATTATTTAAACAATTTTAAAACTTTAAATTATCTGATAACTGTCTGACATAGACATACACTGATCAAAAAAGAAACCCATATATTCAGAATATAGCTGACATATCAATTTCATGTAAAAAAGAAAAAAATTAGAGGAGCAACCATTATTAAAAAGGAAAGAAACATGTCAAAGTTGGACAGTGAAGATAAACAGCCATTGCTTTTTATTGAAATCCCCTATATTCTATTTTAACTTTTACTATATGCATAAATGTACAATATTATTAAAATATGAAATCATGTTTCCATCCTACCAGTAATAGGGCCAGTTAAAAACTGCAAAACAGGGCCTGGGGAGATAGCTCAGTAGAATAAATGCTTGCCTGGCAAGCTCAAGGACCTGAGTTCAATCCCTGGTTCTGCAAAAAAACAAAACAAACAAACAAACAAACAAAAACACTGCAAAACATAGTCTCCCAAATAATACACACGGCTGTGCTAAATATTATTTGAAGGTGAACTGTTCCATTTGGAATGTGTCTGAACTCAGTGCAGATTATGCCATAAAAAGTCAACAAATTCTAGAATTCATTTGCAGTTTTCATGTTTCAGTACTGCCCTTTACTTTAAGGCCTACATATAATCGATGTTCAATGAAGTAAATTCAATAAAATATACTTATAAATATTTCCGGGGCTGGGGAAATAGCTCCATGGCACAAGTGCCTGCCCGGAAAGTGCAAAGTCATGAGTTTGAACCCTGCTCCTACATAAATAGATAGATAGATAGATAGATAGATAGATAGATAGATAGATAGATAGATAGATAAATACATTTCCTTTCATTAGTAACATTTTTAAATGTCTAATGTTATATAATATACTCTCAAAGATATATATATTCATATACATCTATATATGTATGTATATATATATATATATGTATATGTAGATTACTTTAGATTTGAATTTATGAGATAATCCACAATTTTAACTTTAATTTCTTTCCTGTGGTGACAGAAAAAGAATGGAAAATAACCTGAAACTTAGTTAATCCACAGGGCACATTTCTTTAAAAGTTATCAATGCTTTTCAACGGTAAGAGAGTTGCCTACAAAAATTAAAGATGATATTGGGAATTTTATTTTACTTGAATGAAGGGGCCTTCATGAACCATAACTTATATTTATATGGCACAATTAACTATTGTTCCCATTCCTCAGATTACTACAGAGAACAGAAGTCCTGAAATAATTCCTAGATGTATTTTGGGGACATCATTTCACTTGGATTTATGAGTAATACAATTAGCCATAGATACTGTTGGCTGTAAGAAATAAGTCTGTGAAATAGTTTTCCAAATAACATAGATGCCATGCTAAAAATTATTCAAATGTGGACTACTTCATTCTGAATGTATCTGAAGTCAACATAGAATATTGTTGAAAAAGTTTCCAAATTGTGGAATTAATTTACATTTTCACCTTTCAAATTCTAGAATTTTGTTGAATTGAGTATAAATCTATAAATACAAGAAAATGTTTACATCCATTGGACAGACTGTGCTCATGCAATTCTATAGCAGGGGGTAAAGGTGTGGGACATGGGAAAGTCAGGGTCCTAGAAGCTTTGAGAACCTTTGGAGGTGGGCCTAATGCAGAACAATTTTGAAGTTATAGACAAATCAGCCAATTGCCTCCAGCTTAAATTATACCAATCTGCACAATGTAATGTCTTTGCACAGTAGTTTGGATCTCTAGGGTCAAATAAAGTAACATCAGTATTTCAGGCCATGCCATGTTCTTTCTTTATGTGGTTTAAATATTTAAGTGATAGCACCTTCCTCATTTATGTATTTGTTTATTTTTAGATCCCATAAAATGTAAATATGCTTATATACAGTTTGATCTTTCATATAATAAAATTAAATTTCTACATATGTGTCAATACCATGACTATTCAAAATGGGAAGTAAGTCTCACTAACAGAACCATACTGAATTAGTCCAAATACACATCCTTGTTTCTAAATATATATCTACAACAGCCTAATCAGTAGAAAAAAAAATCAATAATTCAAAGATTTTGTCATGTGTAATCAAATAGATTTTTTAAGGGTTTTTTTTAAGTGTTTAAAAATGTATTTAGGATAGCATCTACAGGGTCTCACTATACAGATTGGACCAGTAATGATTCTGTTTTCAGCCTCCCAAGCACTGTGATTACAGGTGCGGGCCATGCCCAGTGTTAATCGCCTTCTCAGCATGCCCCAGTGGCAGGGCCAACACAGCACGTCAGATAGATATATTTTTGAGGCTATAAAACTAAAACAAACATATAGAAGGTGTTTTCTGTGGTGTTGGGATAGAATCCAGAGTCTCAGACTTGCTAGTAAGTGTTTCTCTACTAAGCAGCACTCTCAGACCTCTGCATGTTTTTTGAAGTACTGATAAAGTTTCATATTGTACACCAAACACATAAATTGTAGGAAACATCCATAAGACAGCAAAAGTAGTCTTCAGAGTTGCTATAAGCTTGTTACTCAAAGTTACTATAGACATTCTATTTCATTCTACCCAGAAGTATAAAATGTTCAAAGCAATATTCATAAAGGATCTTCTAACATTTTCAGTGGATGTGTATGAGCAACTGTTGTAAGCCACATTATTCCTACCTATAAAATAAATTTAATGCACGAGCTGTTTCCACATTCAATTATCTATTCATCATTCATCCTACAAGTATTTATTGAGCTTCTGCTCTTACATTACTGTACAGAAGGCAGAGACATAGATATGGTCATGTTACTGTGTGAAATGTTTTCTCGCTCATTTCACAACTTAGGCCACTAGTAAGAACAAGTAAAGATAATTACAAAAGATCTTTCAAAGTTATTTCTAATGTAACTGAGTTTTAAAAAGTCATCATTATACTATTAAAAAGTTTCATTATACCATAAAAGGGCTTACAAATAGAAAGTTCTAGAATTATATTTACATTAATGAGAATTAGGCATAATGCCAATCTTCTTAACTTTATACTAATTTAATGAACATACATTCTTCTTTCCTTTGGTCTCAGGAATTCTTAAAAGGCATTATAGCAGAATCATTTCAGCAAATGAAAGGGCCATCATATAGAAAATGACTAAATTTTTCTCAGTTTATGGCTTCACAGTTTATTTATTTATTTATTTTTGCCTCAGGCTTTGGGGACATTAGGATCATGTTGTAAATCCTGGTCACTTTTTTTTTGTTGTTGTTGTTGCTTTTTTTTTCTTGAGAGCAAAATGAGAGTTTATTAGCATCTCAGTTGTTCCTCAGTAATGACAAAACATTTGCTCATTAGTTTCATATTAGATTCATTTGCAATAGCAATACATCTTGTGTTCATTCTCAATTGCAAAACAACAGATATGATTTGACACCTGCTGTACAATAGAATTCATTAGGTTGTAATAGTGCAAATAGAGATTCAAAGCTGGACTCACATTTGCTTCTATGCTGACACTGTATAGGAAAAGACCTCCAACATCATCTAGGCCAGAAGAAAAGAACTGTGCTCGGCAGATAATCAAGGTTGTCAAATACTGAATTCTCTGCTTCTTTACTTAAGAAAGTGCCCTCTCTGCACAATGCAATATTTTAATGAGTGGAAGAATTTCCAAAATAATGAAGCATTAACTAAACAGATAAAAATCTTAAAGCATACCAAGTAAAATAAGCCCAAGATAATTTTTAAATCACAAGATAAACCAAATTACCTTTTCATGCATTTCATTTTTTTCTTCATACATTTATGCCTTACTCTGCATGAGAGGAATCAAGCTTCAAAGGGTAGCTAATCAGTCCTCTGATAGTAAATTGTATTTGTTTACTTGACCTCTTTATTATTGCCAAATCTTGCTGCATGTAAAAAAAGAAGAGATTTCCAAATATTGTAATTTCTCTACATTCGTGCTACCTAAATCATCCAAATGCAGCACACAACTTCAAAATACAACCACTGTTTCTGCTTCCCTGAAATATTGCAGATTGGAAATTTGAATTTTTAAATGCAAGTATTCCCAATCAAGAGTAGGAATTATTTATTCCAATGAATTATTTTATCTGAAATTCAAATTTAACCAAATATGGTATATTTTTCTCACAATTCTAGTCTAAATCAATACATCACATTATCACAATCAGTTGTTTCAGTAACTTTCTTCACACCAAAACCATGGTGTTAGGCCAGAGGCATAAGTGTCTGCCTGGTGAGTGCAAGGTCTTGAGTTCCAACTCAGGCACCGAAACAAGCAAGCAAACAACAATTAAAACCCGTGGTGTCTCAAAGCCTTTGATTTCAATAGCAGTTGTAATCCAGACAATTTTTGCTACAAAAAATTTTGTTACATAGGTTGTTTTTCCTAATTAGTTGGTTATTTTTGTTACAGCTGTGTTAGTTACTTTTTGCTCGTTGCTGGGACAAATACCTGACACTCAAAATGAAGGAAGGAAAGGTTTATTTAGCTCACAGTTCGTAGAGGTTTCAGTCCATATTCGGCTAGCCCAAGGCTGAGTGGAGCAGGGTGGAGAGCATCCAGTTCATGGAGGCAGAACAGCAGCAAAATGGTAGCAGAGGTAGCCAGTCAATCAGGGCAGCAGAGCAGCAGCAACAGCTAGAGCTCCAGTCTGTCTCTCTGTCTCTCTTTATATTACATTCAGGCTCTCCGCCTTAGCTCCCGCCCTAGGCTACACCCATAATCCCAGAAGTACTTCCACCCATAATCCCATCAGTACTAAAACCTATAATCCCAGGGATCATGGATCAAGTCTCAAACT
>PVJA010044632.1:0-16066 GCA_004027025.1 Myocastor coypus | reverse complement strand
GTTTTTTTTTTTTTTTTTTTTTTTTTTTTTTTTTTTTTCTGTCTTTTTGAGACAGGGTCTCGCTATGCAATTGAGGCTGGCCTTGAGCTCACTCTTGTAGCCCAGGCTGGTCTCGAACTAGCACCAATCCTCCTGCCTCAGCCTCCCGAGTGCTGGGATTACAGGTGTGCACCACCACGCCCGGCATCTTTTGCTATTAACAGTGAAAATATCCATTGTCCAAAGTTTAAAGGAGGAGGAGAAGGACAAAAGACAAAAGAGGAAGAAAGACCCTTTCACCAGTTGAAACTCTGTTAGCTGTGGAAGGGCGCTTCCATCCTCCACGTGCTATTTCTTTGGCTGCCTTATTGATCAGTGGTCAGTCGAAACATTGCTGGTAGCTTGCTCGGTGTACCAGGCTTACAGGGAGATCTTCCCGTGTTCTACGCCAGGACAATCAGCATAATTTAGTCAAAATAGAAAGAGATGAGAAGCTGTGGTCTCCCTAACTGCACTTTCTTACGCCTCAGGGTTTACACTTTCTTTCTGCTTTAGCTTTAACCACGGAAGTTGGAACGCAAGGGATCTGAGCAGTAGGAAGCAAAGGAGAAGCCTTGAAATCTCAGCATTGTCTCTCATGAGCTATTGATATAATTTCAGCTTTCTAATTGTTTGAAGAAAATAACCCTGTAGTTGGTTTATCTTGTGATGAACAGATTTTCCGTTTCGCACTGCTGAATGCTGTCACCTACAGCTACACAACGCTCTATGAATTTTCAGCCTGCTTGCTGGAAAAGCATTGCACATCCAATGATTCCCCCAGTCAGGAAGGTAAACAGTCCAGGTGCCAAGAACAATTTACTTACCCTGCGATGTGCTGTCTCCCACGGATACTGGGAAGCTCAGTCATTATCACCTTCCCCGGGAGAACTCTAGGGTGTTTTGTGAAAAATGACTTCTCCGATGTGTCTCTCTAGTTCTACCCACACTGGGGATCTACAACATTGTTAACATAGTTTGCTCCAAAAATGAGGAATTCTTGAGATACTTTTAAGAGACTTAAAAGCCATATCTTTTAATATAACCATGGCATAGTGAAAGCCTTCACACAATAGCTTGTATGGAAAAAAAATCGAACATACAGTTTTTATGTTTGGATTTGTGGTCTAGAGAGGAAGGCTTGAAAGTCCTGATGTGAGTGAGATTCATGGGTAAGGTGGTATTGAGTGAGCTAGGACAGGAGTTTGCAACAGCTGCAGGGCAAATGAAATTCTATACATATTTTCGTAAATACTCATCTTTTGAAAGGGAGGCACATTTTTGCATGTTGTCTATGATAACACTTGCATTGGTAGGACAGAGCTGAGTAGTGTCACCAGGAACTGTATAGCCTATGAATAGAAAATAATCAGTATCTAGTGCTTTTCAGAAAAAGAAATCACCAAAATTGAATACTTATTTAAGTTTTTTGAAGAGAATATTATTAAACAAATACATATGAATTGAAAACACATCTGGTACTATGCCTAAGATGAATTGTTGAATGCAATATATTTGAGGTACTACACATAAAGAGGCAAAGTTAAAATAAAAATAAAATATGACTATTTAATAACTAAATATATTAGAAGATCCAATTTCATGAAAATCATCTTTTATCATTTTTTTTTTTTTTTCGGGACGGGGGGGGACTGGGGTTCAAACTCATGACCTTGCACTTGCCAGGCAGGCACTTGCGCCACAGAGCTATCTCGTTGGCCCCCAAAACAATATTTTTCTTTATCTTTTTAAATTTTATTTTATGCTACGGCCAGCTCAGCATGCCTGGGGGTGGGGCTGGTGCAGCATGTGGTGCTGGAGATCAAACCGCAGTCCCTGCGGCTGCCTAAGCTTGCCTAAGCCGGTGCTTTAGACTGCTGAGCCATCTTGCTGGCCCTCACGAAAACAATATCAGTTTCCACTGGCAGACCAAATCCCTGAGATAATGATTTTGCAAAGAGACAGATTTATTTTGACTTGTGGTTCTGACCGTGTCAGCGTGTCTTTGATTTGTTATTGTTTCCGGGCTGATGACCAAGACTACAGGTTCTATTTTGTCTTGTTTTGCCCCCAAAGCCTCAAGTGAGCATTCCGGGCATGTCCACCAGGGAAGGTGGGCATTTCAGTGGCAGTCAAGTCAGGAGTCTGTGGGCAGCTGATGTCTAATGCTGGGATTCGAGGTGTGACTTCTGTACCTGCTCTGAGGGAGGTAGCCTGCACGTGATGCAAGGCGTAAATGAAGCTTTGACTCCCTTTATTCTCCTTTTCACTCTGGTTGCTCTTTTCTGTCTTCCATCGGCATGAGCAGCTGCTCCTCTGTCAGGCAGCCCTGCTTTAGAGTCACCTGATTATGAACCGAAACCTCTACAATCTACGAGCTAAATAAACATTTTCTCCTTTATCTTTGAGTGGGGGTGTAAGGAGGAACACAACGGCTCACATTAGTGTGTGCAGAAATTAGGACAGAAAGAAGAGCGGATGGTCCTACAATCCCCTTTGGGGACATCCTTCCTGTATTAGTTACTTTTTTGCTCGTTGCTGGAACAAATACCCAACACTCAAAATGAATGAAGGAAAGGGTTTTTTAGCTCACAGTTTGTGGAGGTTTCAGTCCATATTCGGCTGGCCCAAGGCTGAGTGGAACAGAGCAGAGAGCATCCAGTTCATGGCGGCGGAACAGCAACAAAATGGCAGCAGAGGCAGCCAGTCAATCAGGGCAGCAGAGCAGCAGCAACAGCTCGAGCTCCAGTCTGTCTCTCTGTCTCTCTTTATATTACATTCAGGCTCTCCACCTTAGCTCCCGCCCTAGGCTACACCCATAATCCCAGAAGTACTTCCACCCATAATCCCATCAGTACTAAAACCCATAATCCCAGGGATCATGGATCAAGTCTCAAACTCTAGAAGTCCCCGCCCAATGATTCCATGAGGCTTTGGGGGGACAACTAGACATAAACCATAACATTCCGCCCCTGTACCCCCAAAGTCTCGTACATATCCCTTTTTACAAAACACATTTTAGTCCATCTGGAAGAGTTGCCAAAGTCACAATAGTTTCAGCATTGCTGAAAAATCCAAGTCCCACATTTCCTGAAAGATCCAAGGCAAATTTTCATCTGTGAGCCCCTGTACAGTAGAAGAGTCAAACATATCCAACATTCAAAGGCATGAGATAAACATTACAATTCCAAAAGTTGCAAACAACAGGGTAATACAAAACATTGGGACCAACACATGTCCAGAATCCAGCAGGGTAAACATTAAATCCCATAGTTCCAACTGGAGCATCCGAAGCAGTCTGCACTGAGTTGTGAGCATCATGCAACTCTGCTCCTACAGCACTCTTGGTGATAATTCCCATGGCTTCTCTCTTCGGCTGGCTTTGCTCCCTCTTAGCACGATCCACATTCTTGGCTTTTCCAAACTTCTGGGGTTTCCACTGAATTGGCTTCTCACTCTCTGTTTCACTTCCAATTACCTAAATACTCTCCATCAGCCCCACCTTATAATTGTTCCACTGCCTGCCAGGAATGTCAAGAAGAACTTTAACAGTTTGGCCTTAAGAGGGTATCGCATCATAGACCAGTTTTCTGCATCACTTTGAATTCTGGTAGTCATCACCTAATGTAACAACCTTGCAAGGAGAAAAGTTTCTTCTATTTCTAAGATTTCATGCCTTTTGGCTCACAGTTTGGGAGGGCTAAGTCCATGGTTAGGCATGCCTTCTACTTTTCATTCTGTGAGGAAGCAGCGTGCCATGCTTTCTCATGTGTGATAGAGCAAACCGGTCACCTCATGGCCAGGATGTGAAAGAGAATGAAAACGCTCTGTTGTGCGTAGGACACATACCCAATAATAAGAGGAGCACTGACAGCCTAAAATTTATGCTAGCCTTTAGCAGTGCAGAGCTGAATCCAGATCTGCAACATATGGGCTTCTAGAGGACAACTTCAGTGCCCAACTACAGCACTTAGCTGAGTGACACATAGCCGTACTCCAATTCCAAACATTTCCTTCATTTCATCTGAAATCTCAGAATCTTAATTTTGCTTTTTGCACTCCTACCGTATTCTACTCTTCACGCCTCCTCCACCACCCCTAAATCTTAAGGTTAAATGCTACCTACAGCCTCCTAGGAGCTCACTGCCCGACTCCTCCCATCTCCTTCAATCCTGTTCCAAAATTTGCACACCACATTCCGAAGTACAGTGAGAATGGCAACAGTATTTTTGGTGCCAATATTAATTCCGCAGATGTGCATTATTATAACAAATATCTGTGCTAACCATGGTATGGAAAAGGAAAGATTTGGTTTGGTTCACTGTTTGGGGCAGTTTATCCTGTGGTCAGTCCACACTGCTGATAGGGAGCTTGGAGAGATGCAGTAAATCCTGTTGAGGACAGAGGGACAAAGAAAACTGTGCACCTTGTGGGAGGAAGTGGAAGGAGTAAGGAGAAGTGTCCCATTATTCCCTTCACGGACATGGCTCTTCACCCACGACCTCTCACGGGGAGCTACATCTTAGGGTTTGAAGCACCTCCGGATTGTTGTCATACTGGGAACTGAGGCGTTAGCATCTGGACTTATTTTGGGAAAATCCCATCCTGAGACACAGCAGATGTCCTCAAAGACGGCTTCTGCAGGCTTTCCATTGCTATTTCATTTTAGATCCAGGATGATCCTCAAAGGACTGATAAGCCTATTGAAGAGACTTCTGGGAAGTGGCTGGATCACTGGCGGAGACTTGCCCTCAGGAAGCAGGGTCTGTGCAAGGGGAGAGGGTATCGAAGGATATAGGTGGGCAGCGGGGATCTTGTTCTCTGGTTGCCATGGTGTGAGCCGCATTTCCCCTGTCCTGTGATTCTGCCTTAGAACCAGCCAGGTGTGTACTAACCCATGAACCCAAATAAACTCTTCCTTTCTTTAGTTGTAGGTGTCAGCTACTACACTCAATGATGAGAAAGTAGCTGAGGTAATCACTACACTAAATACCTGAAGTAACTCACGTTATGAAAAAATTTTATGTCTACAGTATTGGCCTTTTCTGTCTACTATTAATGGGCTGTATTGCTCGCTTTACGCTGGTGAGGCGGCATATAACTACAGGAGCATGTGAGGTAGCAAAAGTGCCCTGCCACTTCTGCAACTCACCTACCAGTGACACAAACACTGGCAAGAGTCCACCCCTTGAAGGTTCTACCTGTTCCTCTCCCCCATCCCCCATAGCACCCTGAGCTTCCAGTCAAGTCTGCAACTTGTAGAACCTTAAAATTGAAACCATAGTAGAGGCATATTTATTCAATTGCATGTGCTACAGGAGTGACACATGCAGCTTTCCTATGTGAAATTTCTGCATATTGCTTTCTCTATTCAAGGAACCAAAGATCATTGATTGGCAATATTATTAATCATTGTCAGGATAAAAATTAATAAAGACATATTTAAGGAATTTGAACACACTAGTTCTCCATTGTTTAAATATATTTGTTAACACATGGCTAATAAAGCAAAAAGCAGAATCTTAATAAATACATAATATGTAAAAATAAGTGTTTTATAACTTCCAACCTAAAATTTGAGCAGTCAGAAAATAAACCTGTACTATAATTGTATATTATAATCACATCATCAACATATTAGTGAAAGGTAATAGTTTTAAAATGTTTCCTTCAATATCATACTTTAGAATAATAATGATACTTGTGAGACAGTGAGCTTAAAATTATGTCTACGTTTATTCAAAAAATTTGTTTGGACACTAAAATATTAAATTTAGTAATGCACTGAAATCACAAAACAGAATTAATCATTGAAAAAAAAGGGCCCAGAAAATTAGAATCATTTATTATTTAAAGAAAATGATGAGGGCCTGCCCTGCTGGCCACGCCCCCAGGGCATGCTGAGAGGGCAACTGAGACGTGGCGTGGTGGTGTGCACCTTTAATAGCAACTCTTAGAAGGCTGTAAACAGGCAGATCACCACGAGTCTGATCTAGTAGTGAGACCCTTAACACTCTGTAAACCCTTCCCTAACATATAAAAAAATAATTAATTGAAAAATAAAAAAATAATAAAGAAAATGATACAAACATTTTTTTTTTTAATTTGATGCTAAACTTTACATCTCCCCAACCAGGTGTGTTGGCACACACCTGTAATCCCAGCACTCAGGAGGCTGAAGCAGGAGGATCAGTGTGAGTTCGAGACCAGGCTGGGCTACAAAAGTGAGCTCAAGGAAAGCCTGAACTGCATAGTGAGACCCTGTCTCAAAAAGAAAAAAAAAAAAAAAAAAAAGACAAAATAAAATAAAATAAAATAATAATAATAATGAAAAACATTGCATCTCCCCCAATTTAAAGCAAGAGGTGTGTGTAATGACGCCAGGTTTAAGGGACTGCAGAACCATAAAGTTCATGACGACTTCCAAGCTCCTGTCATCACAGGGAGCAGCATGAGCATGAGCTGTTCCCTGGGGAAGGCATTTGTATCACAAGCTCATCGGTTCATTCCTGAGTAAGTAAGTGCAAGACGAAGGACACAGAGCGGACACATTGTGCCTCACTTGACAAAGGAAAAGGAGATTCCCTATCTATGTCATTTTTATTCTCAAAAGATAAAAATAGTATCTGTTTTATAGGTCCTACGAATATACAGAATCTGATCAAAGTAGAGCATGAAATCCAGTAAATTCATATACACACACACAAAAAAATTGCTGTTAAGTTCTTGTTAGTGTTAAATATTTGGTTTCATTCTGTTGAATGATATCAGCACATCATCCTCGCAACATTAAAAATATAACACAAACTTTAATATTAATAGAATTGTCATTGATCTTAATTGGAATTAATAGTCAAATAAAATGAACAAAGTAACAAATCCCAAAAAGTAATTATCATATGGTTCAAAAGGAAGTTTTGTTCACATATTTCAATCTTAATTAATGTTAATTGATCCAGTGTATAACAAAGCAAGCAATAGGATGACATTTTTTAGACGGTTCACTGGAATAATATCTTCACTCATTATGCTGTTCAATTATAATTCATTCATAATTTCTGCCATTTAGAAATTAGCATAAATATTATATAATCAATCTTCTATGATGACTCCATACGTTTGCTTTGTAAGGCTATGACTAAAATATTTATACATGGAAGGTTTTTTTTTTTTTTTTTTTTTTTTTTTTTTTTTTTTTTTTTTTTTTTTTTTTTTTTTTTTTTTTTTTTTTTTTTTTTTTTTTTTTTTTTTTTTTTTTTTTTTGTCAGCATCCTGATATAGATGAAGAAAAAGGAAATAGTTTCAGTATCTTTCTGTTCTAAGATCAAAAATGAATTATAATTACAAATAGCAGAACATTTGAATGTTTAGTTGGTGATAAAATATTGATTTATAGTTTGTGCCAGCTTTCCATCATTATAACAAGGTATTGAAGCCGGGTGTGGTGGCTCACGCCTGTAATCCCAGCACTCGGGAGGCTGAGGCAGAAGGATTGGTGTGAGTTCAAGACCAGCCTGGGCTACAAAAGTGAGCTCAAGGTCAGCCTCAACTGCATAGCGAGACCCTGTCTCAAAAAGACAAAAAAAAAAAAAAAAGGTATTGAAACTAAATACTAAATTACAGAAAAGGAAATCATTTCTCTTAGTGCACAGTTCTACGGACTTCAATCTGTGCTTTATAAGCTCAATTTTAAGGCACCTGAAGCAGGCATTACATCCACGGCCGACGCGTGTATGGAGCAGAATCTCAGGCGAGTCAGCAAGCAAAAGAAGAGAAGGAACGACAGGAGCTTAACAGTAACCTTCGTGGGCACGATCGTGATGAGCTATCTTGTCCCTAAGAAACTATTTTTATATTTAATTTTGTTTCTTTTCTGACCTTTAACACCTACATTGTGATCTACCCACCAAGGAAAATCAACTCACTTCCCTAAGTCTACCGGCCAGCACATCAACTTCATTCAGAAGGCCATTCACAGATGCACGGAGGAGTGAATCCAATATCTAGGAATTGGGTGATTCAGTCATGTTAACAGATACGACCAGCTATCAGATTACAATTATTTTTAGTGTGGCATCTGTGTGCACATCCCATAATGTTACTTTGAATCCAAAGTCATTGATGAGGTTTTAACTATATGTGTTATGATATAACCATCCTGCTCTTCCAAAACAGAAATCTGCTGAACTTCCTTCCAAGAAACAAAGACAAAAGCCTTGGAATTTCATTAGTTTTCTATCCAATAATTCAGTATGATGCAAAATTAACAATAATTAAGTAACATGATATGAAGTCAATGTCTGCTTTTATAGGATGAAGAAGAAATGAAAGAAAACAAAAAATATTCTGCATTTGTTTTTTCTACACACATATTTCTATACACACATTTTCATATGAAAATCAATTGAGTATTACAGAAATGTAGTCCTCATTGCCTAATGGTACAATTGTTTAAAGCCTAGTATTTATAATTACCTCCTCAGTATAAAGATTCCCTTCCTCAGCATTAAGCCCCACTTTTTGATAGTTTTTACCTTTTACAAAGACCCAGATTTTCATTTCTAAAGATTCTTAATATTGTGTGCTAATTTACATTGACTTTAATCACTGGTCATAATATTACTAAAGATAAGTTATCTTCCAATCTAGAAGTCTTTTTCTTGACCTCTGCTATGGAATAAGTTAAATTTTCCCCTGGGTGCCAAGATCAGTCGATCAAGAAAGTTCCATGACGTCTTTTCCATTCTATTAATTCAGAAGCATGAGCAGAACTAGTGGCTGAGGTTCAGTCTTTACTTCTGGCTCAACAGAATCACTGTGTCACTTGGTGAAAGGACATTGTTATGGTTTGGGGATAGGTTTTCCACAGTGTCACAGCGGAGAAACAGGCAGAAGGAAAAAGGTAAAAGGGTTTTATTTTCTTAGAGGACAGGGAGAGAATTCAGGGAAGATAAAGAATCCTCTGGATTGGGACAAAGGGAGGCTGATGCTTTTGGCAGGAGTGGGGTTTGAGGAGGATGTTTAGATTTACCTGAGGAGCTGATTGGGGCCTTCCCTGAGGTGGGAGGACAGGTGAAAGGAAATTGTGCCCTGGGCTGAGTTAGAGAAGGGCAGGTGGTCTTTGTGAAGATAAGCTGTTGTATTAAGGGCTTCAGTCACATTAGATGACCATTATGATTCAGCCATTCATAGGAGGATTAGAACCTATCAGTTTGTGTGTAGGTGTTCCCTCAAGCCACATGCAGTTTTGGATAGCTTCTGGAATTTATAATTGATTATTGCGGTTGTGGGTGCTGCACCTCCCCTGGGGCAGGTGATTTGTATTTCAATGTAAGGAAGGAAGAGAAGTTAGCTGCTTAAGTTGCTGCTACTCTCCTCTTTTGAACTCTTACTCTTTGCTGACCTCCATGAAAGATTGTTTTCTGCCATGTGCCTCTTTGCCTCCAAATATGAAGTAAAACTTCCAGCAACCGTGAGCTAAATAAGCCTTTCCTTTGTTCATTTTGCGTGTTGAGTATTTCTTCCAGCAGAAAAGTAACTAAGACAGACATGAAGATGTACCAGGAAAAAAATGTTTTTATATGAGTTGATAAGCAGAGATAACCCATGAATTCAAGGAATCAGAAAGTAAAATATTTGCTACTGAATCTGTAGTAGCAATAGTGAATAATTCTTGGACTGGCTGCATTATACTAATCTGTCTTCCCTAACATTCATGGTGAAATAATATTCCTAGTGTTATAGTTGTGTGTAAGGCATGTAGACAGTGATCACTTGATTACCATAAAGCTTTCTGAAAGAAATAAATATCTTTTTATAAAGACACCCATGGGACCAGCCAGATAGCTCAGCAGATTACAGCACCTGCTTAGGCAGATGCAGGGACTGAGATCTGATGCCCACTGTGCTGTGCTGACCCCATCCTTGGCATGTGTTGAGACAACAATTGGGACTGTGTGTGGTGGAGCGCACCTGTGATCCCACCAATTGGGAGGCTGAAAACAGCAGAATCCTATGAGTCTCATCTGTGTAGTGATACCCTGTAGATCCTGTACTAAAATACAAAAAGAAAGAGAGAGAGAGAGAGATAACGAAAAGAAAAGAAAAGAAAACAAAACAAAAGAAAACAAACGAAAAGAAAAGAAAGGAAAAGAAAGGAGAATGGAGTAGCTCTTTGTTTTCATTTTGTTTTTCTGTACCTTTTGAGGAAACAATGAGAAGCCAAAGGACTGCAACAAGAAAAGAGGTCTCTAATTTAAACTTGATTATGGTACCCTATTTTATGCCTTCAACTTCCAGACCTCTGAGAAATAGTTTTCTATTACTCTTGAATAAAAAAAAAAAAAACTGTTTGTACAGACTGAAGTGAGATACTATCTGTAGGAGAAATGACATCACATAGTAGAACTGCTTTAGAGAACATAACGCCTAATGAGAGCCTTGTCTGAGTGCAAAGTATCAACACCTAGCTGGTGCTCTGCGTGTTTGAGCACCATTTTAAATGGAAGATTAAAGAGTACTCCACTGCATGTCTCATACTTACTGTTCCATGCCTCTAATGGGAAAAAGTACTGTGTGGACTAACCTGAGAGTGATAAATCATTCTGTAAGTCAATGAGCGGTAGTTGTGGCAAGCATATGACATTCAGGAAAGGCCACTTTACGTACACATTAAGTACCAATTCTAATAAGGACCAAAACTAAATGTGCTCTCTTCCAGGATGGTGAGGCCCCAGTGTAGTTTCCCTGCCAACAAGTGGCTGGCTGCTTAGGCTGACAGATGTGACCATTTAAGGGTGCCTGTGTTGATTTCTGCTGCTGACAGATTGTAAAATAAGTAGGGATAATTGCAAGCTCAGCCTTGTAGACAGTTGTGATTCTGAGCTCACTTGCATAGTCTCCATAATTGCCACCACCAACTCTGTGGTGGTTGTCCATGTGACAGACAGGTAAAAGAAACGTCTAAAAAGTTAGCAAACTGCTTCTGGATACATCTGTGAACATGTGTACAGAGGGAACTAGCATGTGGCTAGCAGGTTGAGGGAAAACACCTGCTCTGAGCAGGAACCGCACCCTCCAAGTCATTGATGGCCCAGATGGAAAAGGAGTGAAAGAAGGAAGCAGTGTGACATCACAGGAAGATTCACTCTCTGCTTTTCAGGGGCCATGAGATGACCAGGTTCCTCTTCCATGCCCTTCCATTCTGGCACGTTGCCTCAGCAATAACCTGTACTGAAGTCTCTAAAAATTGGAGCCAAAATAAACCTTCCCACCGTCAAGTAGCTTTCCTCAGGTATTTTGTTCCAGTGACAGAAAACTGGGCAAACATCGTATTCTTCATGCCATAGAATGGGTCTCCATACTACTTTAATCAAATGTTTTTGATGAGACTACTACTTAATAATTATTCACAGTTTACATGGAACAAAGAAGAAAACAAATAGCTTGACAATTTGTTTTCCCCATTCAGAAATATTATCTAATCACCAAATTGCTTGCCTTCAGTTTTCTAGTCAAGGATGATCCAAGCCTCATGACTCACTGGACAAAATTATTAATTACAGCCCATGAACCAGAACGGAATACTATAAGTGACTATTTCTCTCTTTAAGCAAATTGAACAGCCATTCATACTACTTGAAAATCTGTCTGCTGGAAGATTTCTCTTCGCTATTGTCCTTCAGGAAAGTCCCAGACTGGAAGCAAAGCCTAGCAGCTGTCCATTCTAGAATGACACCTGTGCATTGTGGAGAACTAACTCTAAACTGAGCTGATGATGCTTCTCTCCTGGAAATGGATTATTTTAAAAAAATCTCAGATTATAGGTGTGGTTAAGAGTAGGAGCATCATATGAATGAGAACAATAGATGTTTTGAGCCTGTTTAATATCCCTTACCCATAATATATTCAGGGATGCGTTTGCCTTAGTCACACGAGGAGTACTTTAGTTTGAACTTATGATGCAGGTCTGCAGGCCCAAGTTTATGGTTTAGTGAACCAGATAGCACAGTACCTATGGTTTCCGGATGCCTTTGTGGTACACATTTCACTCTTCAGTTTCTGCTAGGGTTCAGTAGTAAATGAAGAGTGACTTTCAGAAGGATAAGGATAAGATGCATTTACGAATAATGGGAAGATCTTCTCCAAAATTCCAAGGCACTAAAAAGCAATTCACATGCATGAATCTGTTATAGGCTTCATAAGGGTTTTCTCTCTCTCTGTCTCTCTGTCTCTCTGTCTCTCTGTCTCTCTGTCTCTCTGTCTCTCTCTCTCTCTGCTGACACATCCCACATGATTGTACCAGATTAACACACCCACATAAGAATTGCATTGCTTTGCTCCCAAAATCTAAACGGGTGAATATGTCATCATACATTTTTGTTGGTTACAGGAGAAGTCAGTGGAAACAATTCTTCTTCAAAGCCATGAGTTGGGAAAAAATTATAGCTGACTGTTCCTCAGACAAAGGACTTCTTTCTAGAACATGTGAAGAATTTTGGAATGTTGCCCTCCCTTCAAACTCAAAGACCCAATCCAGAAGTGGACATCTGAAATGAATATATACCTCATAAATGAAGAGATACAAATGGCAAGTAAATATATGAAAAAACGTTCATCATCATTGAATATTCAAGATATGTAATTGAAACAACACTCGGATTCCATCTCACCCAAGAAAAGATGGCTATCTTCAAGAAATCAACCAATAATAAATGCCATAGGGGCTGTGCATAAAAAGTAACACTTCTGCACTATTGATGCTTGCATAGGCTGGTACAACCATCATGGAAATCAGTATGGAGTTTCCTCATGAAGCTAGGATTACAGTCTCATTCAATCTAGCTATTTTCTTCCTAGGAGCTTTTCCCAAAAAACTGAAAACATGATACCGCAGCAATATATGTACACCCATGTTTATTGCAGCACAGTTTGTCATAGTTGAATCCTAGAAGCAATCTGAATGCTCAAGTAAGGAATAGGTATAAAAGATGTGATATTTTTACACAGTGGAGTATTACTCAGCTGAAAAATAATAAACGTGAAGCTTTAATAGGTAAATAAATGTAACCAGAGGCTATACTGGTAAGTGAAATACAGCAGACAAAATGTAGACATCATTTTGTCTTGCTACTGTGAGAACCTGAAAGAGCTAATAAAATCTGAAGGTACAATAAGCACTGTGAAAAGGAAAGAAACTTCTCAGGAGGAAGGAAAAGCTGGGAAAAGGAAAACACCAAAAGAAACAGAGAAAAGATTATATATATATATATATATATATATATATATATATATATATACAGGATAGCTTGGAAAATGTGATACTGATTTCTACTGACCTATTAAAATGAGCAGTTAATCCTTAAAATTTTTTCTCCTCCTTTTTAATTTCTTATAACTTTTTAAAAAATCATTGTTGTATATTTATATCTTGTAATCTAAACAACTAATGTGAAGATAGCACTATGTGATAAAACAATTGTTCAATTTCCATTATTTTGTTTAGTAACATTCTGCATCACTTTAAATTTTTGTCATAATTTTGTCTCTCTAAAAAATAATAATATTTTTCTTCACCTTAGGATGCATACCTTGGCTCTTACACTAGGAAGAGTAAACAATATTTATACATGTAAGTCTGGTTTATTTCACTTATGAGTATATCTTTAAGATACATCCACATATGTATGAAGTCTTCTAGTTTATCATTCTTTATAGCTGAGTATACATTGTACAAGAATACCACCATCTTTTTCAACCATTCTTTAGATGATGGATATTCAGGTTGTTTCCAAGATTTGGCTATCACAAATGGTGCTGCTATAAACATAGGTACAAAGATATCACTATGATATGATGTTTTCAGTTCTTCTGAGAAAATTACCAGTAGGTGGTATCTGTATTGAATGGGATTTCCAGTTCTACTTTATTAAGAAGTCTCCACATTGATTTGCATAGTGGTTGTACCAGTCTACAGTCCTACCAGCAGTGGAAAAGGGTTCCTTTTTCCCCACAGCCTGTCCAATATTTGTTGCTGGCTGATTTCTTTATGATAGCCATTCTTTTTGGGGTGAGAAGGTATATAAGTTTTGTTATAATTTTCATTTCATGAATGGCCAGCATCTACATCCTGTGCTCTGTATAAGTACTATGATGACAACAACATGCATTGCATCAATTTTTGGAAATGTACTACTAACATGTTTTGAAACTGTTGCATTGCTATTTCTTATTAAAAGTACTAATAAATAAATGAAGTTATTTTACAGTAAAAAAGAATGCGTATCTTGGCATGCACAAAACTTGAAAGCAGCAGAAATTTTATTAAATTTTCTAAATTTTAGTCAGATATTAGAAAACATATTCTTTATTATACAAATTAGCAAGTGAGAGTAAAAGAATTGTTACTGCTTCCTCACTAGGCATAAGTTTAATGGCATCAATGTAATAAATTCATGTTGCAGCTTATGAAGTAAAAGTTGATCAATTCTCTTTAGAATAAATTATGAAATATTGCTGAGAGATAAAAATATTCCTAAAATGAATCAGAGATTTTGTACTGTTGGCTTTACCAGCTGAAAGTAAACTGCTTCTAATGGGTCATTTCGATAGTAATGGATTTAGAAAAATGGCATTTGCTTATTCAGTGGCTATATGCCAGTACAAGGAGATGTGAAGATTTGCTAAACCATTAAAAGCACATCTGGTACAGCTACAATCGAAATTACCATCTGGTTAGACTTGTGATCATCCACTGACATCTTCCCAGTCCCATCTGTTTTCTATAAAAGCTGAATAGGTGAGTTCTATGAAGAGGTGGTGGAAATCTTTACATTAGCATTAGTTTAAGCTATAGATAGTGCAACTGTATTTCATCAAGAAATGTAGTATTGTTCTTACTATTTAGCTAAGCAGAGGAATATCTACTCATTCCCTATTTCCTTTTCTACCAAAATTGTTCTCATTCTGAGGCATAAGGCACCATGTGGTCCTTCTTCCAACGGAGAATCTATTCCAATGATACATTCTGATGTGAACAGAAGAACATGAAATATCTCAGAGACTCACTGGTCCCTTGGAGACATGCACCTAAAATAAAACCCACTAATCTTGTAGCCTGTACAATTTCCTTTCTGACTATAGAGCCATGGAGATATTTTCATCTTCGGGAATGAAGTTGAGTATATAGCCAGGATCCAGTAGTCCAACTTGAAGGTGCCAATTATTTCATTTTCACATAAATATTCTAAATCCTCTAGTTCTCTCCATGGAAGAGGTCCTGGAGCTGTAAAATGATTTTAGTTTGAAAGTTAATTGAGGCTGTTATAACTGTCTGTCTTCACAATCTCCTCTTCAAAAGTTCACACTTTTGTTCCTGAGTTGAAATAATTTTATGTATAAGGCATATAAAAGCAAATAAAAAATTTGGCAGGACCCTAAGAAAGTCAGTAGGATCTATTGTGGTCAGTATTTGTTGCTATAAAAATGCCTGAACACTTGCAAGGAAGAGAGAGAGAGAGAGAGACTGTGGATGTAGTTCAGTGGATGAACACTTGGGTAGCATACATGAGTGACAGGATTTGATCCATAGTACTGGCAAAAACAAAACAAAACAAAACGAAACAGAAATCAACTATAGTATCACAAAGACTTTCTGCTAGAGGGTTAACAGACCAAAAATTGGAGAAAAAGAAGGGCTAAAAGGATAGCCAATATTTTGGCCCTAGCCCTTCAAGTTCAAAAAGGACCCAGGATATAAGAGAACCTGTGCTGTAATATCCTATAACTCAGGGGTGTCCCAAATTTCCTGGTCAAGGAGATTATCGGACCTCAGAGGAAAGGGATGAATGAACTGTAGTGCGTCTTAGGAGAGTCACCTAGAGAAATCCATTCTCTCAGGCTTTCACAGAAAGCAAAATGGCCAAGCAATGGCCGTGACTCATCCCTAAGGCTGACACTAACAACAGTTCTACAAAGTACTGCCTAAGGTCCCAAACGTAATCCTGAGGGTATTTGACCCTGGAAGATACAAAAAAAAAAAAAAAAAAAA
>PVJA010044631.1:0-10153 GCA_004027025.1 Myocastor coypus | reverse complement strand
TTGAGGTAGAGCTCAAAGTAAATGTTTGAATTGAAATGACACAAGATAGAGAAGAGAACCCTGAAGATACAAAAAGGGACAAAGGGAAACTTTAAAGAAACTAAGTGAGACTAGACACAGGCAGGTCAACCTGATTTCTATGAGACAGGTATGGATTACTATATTAAGCATGCACTGAAGGTGACTTGAGAAAAAGTCTGGATTGAATTCTAATGTCCTCACCTGATCAGAGAAGTAATAAAATTAGAGAAAATCATCATGGCATTCTGAATACGTTAGAGACAAAAGTAACTAGAGGTGCAGGGCCACTAAAGGGCTACTAACCTTCTGTAACAATTACAAAGCCGAAGTAAATACCCAAAAGGTGATATTCTCCATATTTAACAATTATAAAAACTGGCCCAGTGGAGACAAGATGGCCCAAGCGCAATCACAGGAGCGGACCGGCAGGGGACTGTTGATACTCAGTGGCCCAGACAGTCCCCACATGAGCTGGATGTCAGCCATGTCACCAAGTACCTGAGGGAATCTGAGCCCCAGGCCTAAGAGCACATCTCCATGGGAAGATGAGGGCTGAGATGACCGAGTTCCCGGCCAGTTGAGAGCATATTAGTGAGGAAAGTACCCAGAAAGGTGGTGGGGTGCGTGGAGACTTGAGCAGAGGGCTAGTTCTCAAACCTACGTGGAAGCATCACCATATTTGAGCAAGCAAGTGGGTGAAGTGGTGAGTGAAGAAAGCTGAAGAGAAGAGGAGCTGGAGGAGGAAAAAACAGAGGATCAAGCCAAGGGAAATCTTAGAGGGAAAGACATGAGAGAGCGGAGCCTAGAATGAGCATGAAAGACAAGGCACATTAAGTTGTTGTTGATGATTCCAAAAGTGTGAACCCAAAGAGCTATGTGGGAGAGAAACTTTTATAAAGAACAGAGAGACAGCATTTGGGGGAAAAGGATAAATTTTAATGAATTCTCAATATATGAGAATTTTTAGTTTCTGAGTTGCAGAGTTTCCAGAGTTAGTTGTTTGTAAATTATCCATATAAGTCAGTAATGATTATTTTAAAAAACATAAATATCCTTTAAACACAAATCATAAGTTCAGAACTGAATTCAAAGTTGTAAGCTTTGAGATAACCTAAGCTAGTATCATTCTAAATTTTTACAGTTGTCAAATAGATAAGCTTATTTTTAGTGTGTGAACATTAAATGAATGTTGCATGGACAGGTAAATATTTTTTAGGATAAAATAAATTAACGCTGACCAAAACATATCATTAAGTTGAAAATCAGGCTTTCACAGGCCAGAATATTGTAGGGAGTAACAAAATAATACCTCTATCATCATCACTTGCAAAATTCATGTTAAAAAATGACCCTCAATCTGGATGGCCAGTAGATTCATTTCAGTAATTTTAAAAAAACTGCTCACTTAAAAGACAGTAGGAAATAATCTGGCAGGAGATCACATGGAGGTTCAAAGCTCATTAGCTGGGAAAAAAATATAACAAAAAGAGAATAATCTTCAGGGAAACAGTGCAGAAATATAAAGATGCAAGCCAGATACTGTGGCACATGCTTCTAATCCCAGCACTTTGGGAAGCTGAGGCAGGAAAATAGCAATCTTCAGTGCCAACTGGGCAATTTGGTGACTTAATGATACCTTGTCTCACAAAGCGGGTGGGGTGGAGTGAATTGCTGGTGCAGCTCAGTGCAAAGCCGCTGGAGTTAACCTCAGCATCATTAAGCAAAAGATTTATCTAGACAAAACAGTTTATGCCTAGATGGGCCAAATATTTAAAACTACTCATATATCATTTTAATTATAAATTAACTCTAATTATTCAATGGAATACCATAAACATTTTAACTTTAAACGATGTTTTTAAGAAAAATTAACAGAGGGCTGGGGAGATGGCTCGGTAGAATAAGCGCTTGCCTGGCAAGCACAAGGTCCTGAGTTGAATCCCCAGTACTGGAAAAAAAAATAAATAAATAACGTATCTTTAAGATTTCTCTTTCCCTAGTTTTAATAGAATTTCTTCTGGTACAAATATAGGTTAATGACAGGTTGAAGAACAAGCTGACATATCAGTTTATACTAAAGGGTACACTTTTGCTATGTCATTAGATTGAAAAAAAATAAGCTATTGGATGTATCTGAGCAAAAGAAAAATTCAAGAAACATTTCTAATTTAACATTTCTACCTCATCTATCATTGTTGTTTCCATCTTCCCAAGGTATAATTTTAGATAAATGGATCAAAATTTAACTATTACAATTTACAACAAAGTAATTCCACATAGAATATCTTAGTATTAATTGGTATTTATAAATGACCAATCTCCAGTTACAGTGACCTGGAGGTATTTCACAGACTATGAGATGGTTTGTTCAGAAGATGGTCAAAGAGGTAACGGAAAAGGTATGACTGTAATCTAAAACAAACAAACAAAAAAACCACCAACCAAAGAAATATTACTTGATCAAATGAGCTCTCAGGCATGATGTCAATTCCACATGACAGAAATTTAAAGCCAGAGGATAGACACAAAAGATGGACTCAGAGCTGGAGAAACAGCTCAGCAGCATAAGCGTCTCCTTGGCAAGCGCAAGGTACTGAGCTGGATTCCAGGTACTGCAAAATGAACAAACAACAAAAACTACCCAAAACTCTTTGGGGCCAGGGAGATATCTCAGTGGTCTAAGCACCTGCCTAACATGTGCAAGGACCTAGGTTTGACTCCCAGTACCATATGCCATGCTGGTCCCAGAACCCAGGCTGTACTGGCCATGGAAACTGGGCATGGTAGCATACACCTGTAATCCCAGTACTGGAGACGCTGAGACAGGAAGATCACTATAAGTCAGAGCTGTGTAGTGAGATCCTACACCAAATACATAAATTTAAAAAAAAAAGATTGATTCAAAAAATGTCTTAGAATGTCAAAAGTGGATAAGAATATTAAATCAAGTCCGGTTCTCAAAAATAAAGGTGCTGATTATATTCTTTATCAGGTTTTAATTTTTTTTCTCATTATATAAAATTGTACACAAAGACCTAAACCAGAACTTTAGAGCATCTCTACGTCTAACATTTTAATGTATCTGTTGTTTCTTTTCAGGCTTCTCTGACTATTAATAAATTATGGATATATATATGTATAGATTACAGCTACTATATCTATCTACTACTGTATAATAACCCAAAGCATTTTCTATGTCAAAAAAACTCCTAACAATTTAACAGTACATAATACTTCACTATATGGAATAACTATGATTTACCTAGGCATTGTCTCCAAAAATAATCTGCACTGGTAAAGCTTCAGTGACCATATTATACATAAATGTCTGTATATTTCTGACTAGCTTCCTAAGATTAAGTCTTAAACAAGCCCTTATAGGCCAAACAGTATGCACAGTACACAGGTCCTGTTATGCAACATTTCTAAATGAGGCACCAATTTATTCTCCCTTAACTACTATGTGAAGACTGGACTGCAACCAATGAACCTATCAATAAAATCCAGTAAAGTGATACTGATTCAAAATAATCACATAGTTGTAATTTTTAAGATACCATAGATGAAACACTGTATTTTAATATTTCATTGATCATGATTAGAAATAAACATTTATTTTTTCTTATTTTTAAAGCATTACACAAATGAGTCTGTTGTGAAAGCTATGAATTACAAAGGTTAAAATTGTCACTTAAAATGCTACCTTATAGTTAGTCACTGAAAGACTAAACAATTGTCTTTATATTTAAAACTCATAAAATTGGGCTGGTGAGATAGTTCAGCAGTCTAAAGTGCCTGCTTAGGAAAACTTAGGAAATCGCAGGGACCGCAGTTCAATCCCTGGCACCACATGCGGTGCTAGCCCCACCCACAGGGCACACTGAGCCCTCAAACTTCTATAACTTGACGACTCAGTGTAGCTGTTCAAGTTAACTATGACGGTTCTCAAATATGCAGGAATTGCAAATAATCAGATTTATAATGTTTCCTGACATAGAGTAGCCCATCCATCTGATATTTTCCCTTCCATGGTTTCAATTACCATAGTCAGTCAGCTGTACCCTGATAATATTAAATTCCAGGACAGTTCCTAAGTTTCAGAGTGCGCACTGTTCTGCGTGACCCAGTGAAATCACATGTCATCCTGCTGTGTCACACACAGGATTTGAATCACCCCTTGGTCCACCGTACCCGCACTTTGGATATAACCTGCCCAGTAGTCCATCATCCTGGTCATCAGCCCGACTGTTTTTGTTCAAGTAACCTTTATTTTAATTAGTAGCCCCTAAAGCACAAGAGCAATTTAGGTATAGCAAACAGAAACCAAAGTACTTCCTGTAAGTAAAAAAGGTGAATGTGCAGGGTGCTTTAGAGACAGACTGCATTCACAAAGCTGTATCTAATTTGTAAGTTAAATCACCCTATAAACAGGTGAATATAAGGGAGAAGACTGTAGATGCAGGAGCCAGTGCTCTCTAGTCTTAAGGTATCCACCGGAGGTCTTGGAACATATGTCCCCCTGGGTAATGCAGATTACTATACTATATTTTAAAGCATTTTACTAGTGAATAATCATGTCTAAAAGATTGAAATACAATTTCATCTCTGCTGTCATTATCAAGTAAAGTAAAAATGAAACTCTGCAGGGTGAAGCAAATAGTTATTACTATATAACCTGCATATGAGGAAATCTCTTTTTCTAGACTGTTTTCTTTTCTCAATGTCCATTTTGTGCCAACAAAAATGGTTAGTATGTACAGATAAACTTAGAAAATCACAGTCCTTTGGTCTGCTGTATCATTCTATATCCAACAGAGTGCATCTGGGAAATCACAGAAGCATTATAGATGCTCAACCCCCACCCCAACTCCATAACATATTTTGTTAAATTGATACAGGATAGGACAGATGCATGAGTATTTTTTAAATTTCCCCTGGATGATTCTAACATGAAACCACAGATGAGAATTACCACCCTATATATTAAGAAACAAAAGAAGTTCTTGTAAAAATCTACAGAAAACCAGCCAAGTCTCCATTTTTAAGATGCAAAAAATCAAAAAATATCTCTCACATCAAAAATTTGAATAACTGGTATTACATAAGCTTGAAAAATGAAACTTTTTCATGGCAACTATCATATTTAATTTGCATTGATCCTTATACAAACTTCAGACAGTCAACAAATGGTCCCCTAACTACTACTGAGCATGGGACTTCCATGAAGTAATCTTAATTTCAGAACGTTTTCTTTCTCAATTTGAAGAGGAAAAAAAAACCTCCTCAAAGTATGACATGAAAACTTAGCAATTATCCTGGCCGTGTACAAAGAGAAACCAAGACTTTGTAACTGATCTGTTGCACAAAAAATGGACAGAACGAAGACCAGGATGAATACAATCACCGCCTCAGGTGATGGCAAAGAGTTTCCCAAGGAAAGCACTCTCTTACTCTTGTCCTGATTAAAACCTGTTTGTCTGGGGATTGGCCCAGCTGCTCTGGCTCCAGCTTCCCAGCCTTCCGAGGTGCTGACGTGACCTCAGTCGTCTATTTGCTGGAGCTGGATCCAGCTAACGAAAGCCAGCACATGCAGGCACTTGTCTCTCTATTATCCAGTGCCTTCCAAGGGCAGCAGAGAATCATGAGCCCGTGACTTTGCTGTCCTTGACGGCTCTTATGCTCATTCCTTACACCGCCCAACAGGAACCAGGCAGAAAGATACAACCAGCAGTGGCATTGACCGAAATGAAGACAGACCACATAGTTTCAGTCAAATCTGAGCCAAGTTACAGAGTTGGAAAAAAGTGAATTAGCTAGCAAACCAACTGACTTTACCCATATACTGAGGACCAGAAGAAATTCTTAATTAGCTGAAAGGAAGTCAGCTTGACTGCCTGCTGTCTACCTTTGCTTCCCCACTGCCTTCTTTCTCTCCCTTCCTTCCTCCCATCCACAAGGATAACTGAAGAAGCTGAAAGAGAAAGCTTAAGTGTTACTGACTTGGTTACTTTTGTCTCATTGCTGAGACCTAATATCTGATGCCCAGAATTAAGGAAGGAAGGATTTATTTTGCTCACTGTTGGTAGAGGTTTCAATTCATACATAGCTGGCTCCCAAGCACAGCGGTACATGGCAGAGGGGCAGAAGCAGCAAGAGGGAGAAAAGCGAGACCAAGAGAGAAACCATGGGAGCTACAGTTACCAGAAGTGCCACAGAGGCACAGCCACACGGAGCTCACAATTTGCCACAGATTGTCTCAGATGTTGCACAAGGAATTACAGGACTTAATGTTTGCCTCCTGGATTTTGGGTTTGCTTTGGTCCCAGTGCTTTGTATGCTACTGCTTGTACCTTTCTGGAATGGTAATGTTTCTCTTGTGCCATTAAATGTTGGAAGTGTTTAGCTTTTCACTTGTACAGGGGTTCACAGCTAAGAGTTTGCCTTACTTAAAGACTTCAGACTTGGACTTCTCAGCAATGCTGAAACTGTTAGGACTTTGGCAGCTCTTAGAGATGGACTAAAATGTCCTTTGCATAAAAGGATGTGCATAAGTCTTTGGCAGGCCAGGGGCAGAATGTTATGGTTTCTGTCTAGATGTCCCTGCAAAACCTCATGCAATCATGAGACGGGCTTCTAGAGTTTGTGATTGACCATGGTCCAGTGCTGGGATTAGGGATGTGAGTGCTGCTACACCCGGGGGGGTGAGGGACACAGAGGGGGAAAATAAGGGAGGTTTAAAGGCTTGCTCTCTGCAGCTCCTCCCTTTTTCTTCTTGTTGCTTTGCCTGCTTTCTGCTGCCATGAACTCTATGGACTAAAACTTCCTCAAACTGTGAGCTAAATAAACCTTTCCTTCCTTAATTCTGGGTGTCAGGTATTTCATCCTCCCCCCCCCCATGAGAGAAGAGTAACTAAGACAATCACTATAAGATGCAAATATTATATTGTCTTCCTGAAAATTGAGCATGTAAGCCCACAAAAAATGTAAGGAATGCCAATCTGTTAATTTTTCAGTAAAGAGAGAGGAATGATAAGAGAAGCCTTTATTTCAGGTATAGGAGAGACCACAGGAAAGGAGAGTCGTGGAGCTTCTGAGGGGGCCTAGCCAGGGGAACACAGGCTATCCAGGGCCAGGATGGAGATAGGGTTTAGGGGGCAGGGTGCACGACATGGCAGATAGGAACTAGAAAATTGATACTCTTCCCCCTTACCATAGTCGTGGTGCAATACTCTTCCTGGTTCCTCTCATCACAATAATAACCTGTCTTGAAACTTTTTAAACATTTTATATAATCCAGGCTCCATGTGATCACTGCCAACAAACTCATAGCAGAAACTTCAGCACCAGCCTGCACACAGGAGATGCGCATCCTACCCCTGCCTCTTACTATGACAACGCCCCTACTCAGCAGGGAGCAGTCGGAGAGTCATCGCCCCTTATAACTGCAAGGCAGGAATGATGGATTTTCTCTGCCTTGACAAAAAAATTCTAAGTCAGCATGGCAGTAGGCCCATATGGCAGGGCCAGTGGAGGCCACAAGGTCTGCTTTGCCCTCCTCCTCCCTGGTGAAATGACAATGTCCAACTTCCTTTTCACAATGCCTTGTTTCCTGTTTCAACCTCCTGCCCAGTCACTATCTGCCAGGTCATGCAGACTGCCACGTAAACCCCTCTTCCATCCTGGTCCTATCTCTCCTTTGTTTCCCCATGACCAGGCCCTTGGAAGCTCCACATCTCACCTTTCCCATGGCCTTCCCAGTACCCTCAATAAAGGCTTCTTTTATCTTGCCTATCTCTTTGTTGCACAAAAAAAACCCTAACACTCACATATCACATCTCATCTGTTTTGTGGAAATATATATTTGATCTTATTCGTTATATAAACTTGAACATGTTTTCCCTCAAATTTTGCATTTATCAATTATAGACAATTAGGTGAAGATCAAGTACCATGAAAACTCATCATATTTTCTTACAATTTAACACTAGATTTGCAAATTCTAAAGCTTTCTACTCTTATCTATAAGTAGTTCTTGATACTGTAAGCACTATATATATATATATATATATATATTAAAAACTACATAGACACCAAAACATAGCCCTTTAGTACTATTATTAAAACAACTGCTTCAATTTAAAGGCACTATCACCTAATATATAAAATTAACAACCTCCATCCTATGCAGTTAAGTAAATATATAAAAATATACGATTCCACATAATCTACAGAATTCCATGAGACGTTTACATCTTGGGGTGGTCATTTAACTAGAACAAATTACTTCATCTCTGACTATTTTTCCTTTCTAAAAAATAGACATATTACCTATCACAGAATGACTACTAAAGAATTAAATAAAATCACACACAGTCATACAGGGCTGACATGTCAGGCAGCTAATTGGTTTCTTTATTTAAAAAAAAAAAAAAAAAGAAGGAAATGAACTCATCAGTTATTCTCTATTTCAAAGATAAATTTTTATAAAATTACAAACCACCACATAACACTTTAAAATGACATTTCTAAGATGTTGTACCATGATTAAAAAGAATACAAATATTAGTATGAGTGTGAAAATAGGCCTTCTCATACATATTCACTAAGACATTATAAATTAGTACTAACACTCTGAAGGAAAACTTGAGAAGTTTCTAAAAGGTAACTGAAAGTTTCAAAATTATTTAATGAAATACTTATATCTTATCAAAATTTATTATGAGGAGATAATTCAGCAATACTAAGTTGTTAGAAGCAAAAATATTTATAATGGTAAACAGCTAGAAATCACCTAAATACATATCAGAAAATAACTGTTAAAAAATATACAACTGATATTCACTAGAATGATATACACACAAAGCAGTTAAGAACAAGGACTATAAAATCAAATTGTCAATGTCTATATTTTGGTTTTCTCATCGAATAGTTAAATAACTGTGGCCATCTATCTTTTGAACCTGTATCTCATTTAAAAAGCAATGTGAAGAATAATTACTTTCCAGACTATATTGAGAAAATGCAGATAAGTTCCAAAGAGTCTGACTCACCAGTAAGCACGTGATGTTGGTTAGGATTATTGCTATCTGGCCAGCATAGTGAAGCTATAGAGCTTTATATACTAGAAAACTATGAATTTGAAACATAAAACAAAACAGAATTTCAGGCATGTTTTATCCCATATTGATAAAAATCTAGGCATAAATGTTACTGAATTTGGCTGGTGGCAGTTAATTCTAAATGTGGGTGTATAGGTACTTTGTTCTCTCTCTCTCTCTCTCTCTCTCTCTCTCTCTCACTCACTCTTTCTCTTTTTTTGTTTCAATTTTTTATTGTTTAAATTTAACAATGGTTATATTACATATTTTCATCATCAGATCAGTTTAGATTAATACATATAGGTATATAAGGTTGATCAAACAATTAAACATTAACCTTTCTAAATCCACATTACTTTTTTTTTTCTTTTCCCCTTTCTTTTCTTTGAAAGTTGACATATTGCATATTGTCCTCACAATCATTCTACAGAGTACAGTGTGTGGGCATGACCTACCTCCCTATTGATGTTGCTTAGAAAATTAAAAAAAAATAAAAAAGGAAAAGAATATACTTCTCTTTGGACTAAGAGGAAGCAGATACATACACAGTCAAATGTTTTGCAATTGCAGTGGGCCACCAGTGAAGCTTGTGATGTTGGAGGCTATTGAATCTAAGCCTCCCAAAGCTCATCTCATCAATCTAGCTCTGCGTTCCATGCACTGTAATTAAGGATTTTTTTTTCTTGCTGGGTGGTCAAGGGCAAGCCGAAGCAAGACCTGTATAACTAAACATTCTTTTTTTTTTGTATCTTCCAGGGTCAAATCCCCTCAGGATTAAGTTTGAGACCATAGACAGTACTTTGTAGAACTGTTGTTAGCGTCAGCCTTCGGGACAAGTCACGGCCATTGCTTGGCCATTTTGCTTTCTGTGAAAGCCTGAGAGAATGTTTTTCTCTGGGTGACTCTCCTTAGACGCACTGCAGTTCATTCATCTCTTTCCTCTGAGGTCCCATAATCTCCTTGACCAGGAAATTTGGGACACCTCTGAGTTATAGGATATTACAGCACAGGTTCTCTTATATCCTGGGTCTTTA
>PVJA010044630.1:0-16073 GCA_004027025.1 Myocastor coypus | reverse complement strand
TTTTTTTTTTTTTTTTTTTTTTTTTTTTTTTTTTTTTTTTTTTTTTTTTTTTTTTTTTTTTTTTTTTTTTTTTTTTTTTTTTTTTTTTTTTTTTTTTTTTTTTTTTTTTTTTTTTTTTTTTTTTTTTTTTTTTTTTTTTTTTTTTTTTTTTTTTTTTTTTTTTTTTTTTTTTTTTTTTGTGGGACTAGGGTTCAAACTCACGACCTTGCACTTGCCCAGCAGGTCAATATGATCATTTTTTAAAAGCTAATTTATATTCCCACTTGAAAACAGAATTTCAAAGAAGGTAAATTAAGAATGACATTAAAAATTACAAGATGCAAAGTCTTGGCAGGTTTTTTTTACTGGGAAATTATTTGCAACAGAAAGGAGAATTAACTATCTTTCATCCAGTTATTTACTTTACCAAAGGGCTGAGTCTATCTTTGAGCACACCTAGGAATCACATTCCAGCTACTGGATCCAGTGAACTGGAAGCAGTCATTCCATTTCTATGACACAAATACAATCTCTTTTGCCTTAAGAGACCTTTTCTTTTGCCTAAGCCTAGCACTACCACAATCAGGCTCTTCACATGATTGGGCCATATAATAAAGTAGGATTCTTGAAGATATTGTTCCTATATTATCTTTATACATGACATAAAGACTTTTCTAAGGTTCTCAAAATGCAAAAATTTCTTCAAGTTTTTGGGTAAAATTGATGTCACTTTCAGAAATTTGTGCCCAAATTATCCCATAATTTCATGGACATACACGACCCTAACCTATAATATAAAAACTTCAAATTCTCAGCAGAAGGACAGGAGGCTTCCAAGAACTCTCTTCTATCTGTATCTCTATGGAAGTTGAATTCTGAAATATTGAGACACCCATGGCAAGATCTTTAAAAGATATTCTTCAGAATCTTTCCATATAGAGTATTTATCAAGTGATCAGACATTATTCTCAGTATGGAAATCTCACAGTCCTCACTGTGCAGGATATCAAATCCAAAATCAAGAGGGATTGTATTGGTAGTTTTTATCACTAGAATCAAATACTCAACATACACAAGTGAAAAGAGAAAGTGGTTAATTTTATTCACAGTGTCAGGGGATTCAGGCCATTTTGGCCATCTCCAAGGTAAGAAGACCATAGTGGAAAGACACAGTAGAGAAAAGCTGCTTAGTGTTTGGAGCTGGGAAGCAAAACAGGGAAACAGTGTCAGAGAAAAGAGGCCAGAGACCAGGTATCCTACCAAGGACCACACTTCCATGACCCACCCAAACACCCCAAACTGTACTTAGTAGTCTCTTGAGAGGCTCCCAAGATAATCAAGTTGACAAGATTAATTATCACAGATAATGTATAAAACTTGCTTTCAGTCTCAGCAGATGAATGAGAATTTGACTATCACAGCAACTGAAACAACTGTTGGATAAGGATTAAGCAAATGATTGCCCCTAAAGAACTGAAATATTCAGTGTTTTTCACACTGCTTACAGTTGTTGCCAAATAGTTGTCCCTGATAAAGTAGATCTTAAATCTAACATCAATAAAGACTTTTAGATTATAATAGATTACATGTACCTAGTAAAAGAGGCTGTTGGTATCCAAAAATAGTGGCTGACACATAAAGGGTAGAATCTGGGACACTTACTTCAAACTTTCACCGAAAAAAAAAAGAGTGAGTATTTTTTAAGAACCAATGGTCCTTGATTTTTAAAACTATCTGGGACTATTATTTTAAATACTATTCCTTAGAGAAATATCTAAGATGTATTAAATAGAGGTCTTTGAAGGCAGGACCCAGCATCAATCTCTTTATTTAAAGTTCCTTGGCATAGTATAATGAAGAACAAATACTGTTCTACAGCATTGTTTGCCAAATTTTAATGCACACACATACACACACACACACACACCCCTCTATAATTTAAGAACATTATTAATATGGGTATTCTGATTCAAGAGCTCTGTTTAAGACCTGAAATTTTGTATTTCTCAGAAGTTTAAATGTGATGCTAGTACTTCTAGTTCATGGACCATACAATGAATAGTAAAGTTTCTAGAAGGGTAAATCTCAACCATACTGCACAACAGAATTACCTGGTATACTTCTTTTTCTAAATAGCCATGTTTAGGAACCAGGGATGTAGCTCAGTAACGCAGCACCTGCCTGACAAGTGACAGGCCCTGCGTTCAATTCCAGATACCAAATAACAGCAACACAATAATAATAAAATAACAACAATAATAAATACCCATGTTAGGGCTGCAGGCACAGAGACTGGATTACCACTAATGATTTTAGAATTTTCAAGTATACTCAGTATCTAGAATGACTGATCTAGAAAATTCTCAACAGAATTAGTCACTTTTCTCCTACCTAGAACACAATACCAGATACCTACAAGTTAAAAGAAGAAAAGTTTGGGCTGGATAGCTCAGTGGTTTAAGTACCTGCTTGGCAAGTACAGGGACCTAGGTTTGATCCCTGGCACCACTGGCCCTGTGCTGGTTGCACACATCTGTAGTCCCAGGACAGGGAAGGCTAAAAGCAGGAGGATCATTTTGAGTCAGAGCTGTGTAAAGGTTCATTTTGGCTCACAATTAGTCTATGGTCTCCTGGCTCTAACGCAGAATGGAATGGTCAAGAGGAATAGGGGAGGAATATTTATTCACGTCATTGTGGTTAAGAATCCATCTGGCCTCAGAAAAAAAAGGAAAAGAAGGTAGAGGTGGAGGAAATAAGAAAATTATAATAAACAAATTTCAGATGATGTTAATATATTTTATCAAACACTAGAAATGATGAGTCATCTTTAAAGCTTAATCCAAAAGTTAATCATTCTTAGAGTTTCACAGGTAGTTTTTACTAATTATATATAAACGCAATTTGACTAAAAAAAAAATTCTTATCTATTTGTTATGGTTTGTGTATAGGAGTCCCCTCAAAGCCTTATACACTCATGGGGCAGCTTCTAAAGGGTGTGATTGATTATTTTGGGTACGGATAATGTACCTGCCCTGGGGCAGGTAATTTGCATTACAAAGTAAGGAGGGAAGAGAGGCTAGCTAGCTGCCTGAGCTGCTCCCACTCCCTTTGCTGTCTACTCTTTGTCCCTGCCTCTGAAGGTTTCTCTCTTCCATATGCACTGAAACCTTCATTAACTGTGAGCTAAATAAACCTTTCCTTTCTTCATTTTACTTGTTGGGTATCTGTCCCAGCACATAGAGAAGAATAACTAAGACACTACTTTAAACTCAACAGTAGATTTTATCTCAAAAGCAGAAAATACCTCATGATGTATTCACCCAAGGACTCACAAACAGCTGTGCTTCTATCATGCTGGGCCAGGATAGCTGGAGTCCTGCCTTTCATATGCTCCTCCAACAATCATTCTACATCTAGCAGAAGTACAGGTATTTGGAGAAATTTGGTATCAATAACTCTAGACAATAATAATAAACACACAGAACTTACTAATAGCAGCTGCTAGGGCAACCTTAAGAGGTGGATAAATACAGTGCAGATATACCTTTCATGGTTTAAAATTAAGCATGGGAGCTTGACAGATAGCTCAGCAGCATAAGCACCTGCCTGGCAAGTGCAAAGTCCTCAATTCAACCCCTGATACAAAAAAGAGAGTAAAATTAAGCAAAAACAAACACATCAAGAATCTGTAAAAAATACAAATCAATGGAGGGAAAGAAACCTTTCCAGATCAGAGAGATCATACATCTGAAAGCTATTTATTTCACTAGAGAAAGGATGTGCCTAGAGATAGGTGGGCATCCTCACTAGATTATAAAACATAGGTCCTATCAAGTAGAAAAAAAGTGATTAATAAAAGACAGGAGGAAATGTAAGGAAAATAAAAGAAAGAAATTCAAGAAAACTAAAAATACAGCAGCAAAATTAAAACTTTTCATAGATGTTATAAATCATAGAACAGATACTCAGTGGTTCTGAACCTTTCTAATGCCATGACCCTGCAATACAGTTCCTCAGGTTGCAGTGACCCCAAACCAAAAACTAATTTTGGTGGCTACTTCAAATTACTAATTCCAATAAATAACATTTCAACATGGCATAGCATGGGATTAAATATGTATTTTCTGATGACTTTAGGCAACCCCTGTGTTTTGGTCATTTGACTCCCACCGGGTCGCAACCCACAGGTTGAGAACCGCTGCTAAAAAGTGAATGACTTTAATAGAGGAAAAGTTAAAAGAACAGACTTTGGAAATACAAAATACAGATTATAATATTCTCAGTGAAGAGGTAAAGAAATGAAATACAGGGAGATATAAAAGTTACATGTTTTGTTATACAGGTCTTGCTTTAACTTGCCCTTAACCACCCAGCAGAAAAGTTTAACCACGAGGCATAAAACATAAACAGAGATTAGTATGCTCAGCTGTAAAATCTCAACTACTTTCTCTTCGTTCAATGAGAAGAATTTTTTTCTACCAACAATGATTAGAAAAATAATCATGTCTACATTCTGTGCTCTGTATAACTAATATGAGGATAATAATATGCATGGTATCAATCATTGGGAATGTACTACTGTGTTTTGAAAATGTCACATTGTTATTTCTTATTAAAAGCAAAATAAAAAATAAAAAAGAATGAGTTAAAAAAAAAAAGAAATGAAATAGAATCAGATATAATAGGAAAAATTTCCCTAAGTAGAAAAATATCAAAGTATACAGACTGGGAATGATTTTAGTGCACCTAACATTAGATTTATCTCAGTAAGTTATTTAATTAAGAGGACAAGGAAAAACTGTCTAAGCATTCAACTTAAAAGACATAAGTCTAAAAGAAAAAATATATGAATTAGATTTTTCTGCAACACAATAAATATAGATATTGAATTTTAAAGATAGATAAAATTTTAAAAGTCAAGTTGTTACCTGCTACATTAACTTCCATATACATTTAAGTGAGTTCATATCTAAATGACAAAATGGGAAATGTGGATTTGGGGCTCCTGAGGACTTATTTAAAATTGGAGAGATTTTCTCTTGTTTAAAAAGCATTGAAAACAATCCAGTTGAAAGGAAGAGGTTCAATCATTTAGAATTCTGTACATTTCTAGTAACAATGTAAAATGACAGAAAATAGTTATTGATTTATTAAGAAAAATATATTTTTGATATTTATACCTATAGACATATAATTCCAGAAGGAAAGTTACATGAATTCTTCTGGATAACATATTTTCTCTTTTAGAAGAAGGCAGGATAGTCTACTAAATGATAGTAAAAAAGTAGGATTTTAGAGAATGGTGAATAAAGTTGAAACAAATCACATAAAAACCAAAGAAATGCAATAAAACTGAAAGGAGGTATTGAGATTCACTTGACTCATGAATTTATAATGGTTACAGTCTGCCTGATGAATGACTGTTTTTAGCACATTGTGTCTACTTCACAAAGTACAGACAAAGCAGGGACATGGAGGTACCCCAGTTGAAGTGTGCTTTTTTAAGGTATGAAGATAAAACTGAACTATGATACTTATAATATTGGCGAAGCATTGATGAAATGACTGGTGTTGAAGTAAGAACAGTAGAAAAAGAAATGATTATTTATTTTGAAAAACAGAAATGTCAAGAAGTCACATAAGAAACCAAGGAGAGAAGCTATAGTCAGAGAGCTAAGTGAGCAGATTAGTGACCCAAGGTGGATGGATGAGTAGGTAAGCCAAGCTCAGTGACAGAGATGGTGATAAGACATAGTAAGGGAAAGGGGAAGAAAGCTAGATTTTTCTCTATGTGCGTTGGCTCTCATGGTACTCAGAAATCATTAAAAACAATAAAAATACACATTTTGGTATTCCACATATACTTCCAAAGAACACTCAAATTAGAACATTCAAAACTCAGGTGAAGTTTTGGCAGCAATAGTTAAAGTTAGTGTAAATGGGAACTAAATAAAGGCATTTTCCTTGGATTTTTTTTTTAACTACTGGAGGCAATAGTAGTTTATTCAAATTATAAAAAGCATATAAGAGCTAGGCATGGTGGCTCACGCCTGTAATCCCAGCACTCGGGAGGCTGAGGCGGGAGGATCGGTGAGAGTTCGAGACCAGCCTGGGCTACAAAACTGAGCTCAAGGCCAGCCTGAACTGTACGGCGAGACCCTGTCTCAGAAAGACAAAAAAAAAAAAAAAAAGCATATAAGTAAACTTTCCAACTTAACTGTATTGTCCATGTCATAAAACTAAGTCAATTTTGAATTTCACAAAGCAGGTTCTAAATGAAAAACAAAAAAACTTTCTCTTTTCTTCATCTGCCAAGAAGCTTACAATTTTATGAATATCAGTTATCACTAATAGTTATGGACTATAGAAGTATGTTATTGCAATCATAAATTTAATAAAAAGGAGAAGAATGAGCTTACCGAAAGAAGGTGACTCTCGTCCATCCTCTAACCCTGAATCTCTCTCTCTGTCTCTCTTTCTGTGTTTGTGACCACGATGCCTGTGACGTCGATGGCTTTTTCTTCCTCCCAAGGGTACATGAACTCCAATAAACAGAGTTCGATGACCTGTACACATTAAACTTCATATTATTCCAGCTTTCAGAAAACAATGATTTACATGTTAATGGAAACAATGTAAGTCAATCCGGCAAATTGTTTCTGAGTGTTTTGTTAGTACATGTAAATCTTAGGACTTGGCACTATACCATTATACCTAAGTAAGCAAACCACAAATCTATCACAAACATATCTAATACTAACATTGCATTTTATATTTTAAAAATATTAATTTATTAACTGTCTTAATCATTTCTGACTATGCCCCATATTTTAATACTCTTCTCATTAAAAAAATGCTTTGCCTTATTTCTATGTTCCACTATGTTATTTCAAAGTCAAGGCTATAAAAAAATCATTATTTCTAGTAAAACAGATTTTATGATGACTGTTAAGCCAAATTTCATTCCACCTTTGGGGTGTGATCTTAAAACTCTCCCTTATTTGTTCTACTCATCCTCCTCTTCAGCCTTTGTTTAATTCACACACAACTTTTTGTGCGGAATTTTATTCTATTCAACCACTTCAGATTGGGGATCTGAAGGACTCTGTCAGTGGTGCAAGCTCTAAGATCTACACCTTGATGCCAGAATTCACACATAGACTGTCAGCCTACATTTCCCTTATGTCCTAGACATATTTACCGAGATATTCTTCTATGGGCAAGTCACATCCAGAGTGCCACTGGAAGTCTGCCATTCCTTTCTGCTCCAGGCATCAACTGCCTATCATACATCATGAATACACCATCCAGCCACCCCTCTCAAAGTCCATGTAATTTATCATCAGTCCCCCACTTCCAAAATTCTGGGAGAACCCTTTTCTATTGGTACCGTCCCAGTTCACATGCTCATCTTCTCTCTGTGGGACTACTAAAAAATACCATCCTATCTGGACTTTTATTAGTTTTCCTTTTACTAACTTCAATCTTGTCCCAATTCTTATTTATCCTGAATACCCACATCCCTTTCTTTAAAAAATATCAGACTATTCCCTTGCTTTAAATTTATTGATTACTCTCTGTTGTCCATAGAATACAAATTTAATTCTTTAAGTATTTTAAAAATAGTTAGATATTTAAATAATATACCCAAACATTTCAAAAATATTTTAGATACTTAAATAAAATATTTCAATATTTAAAAAAAAATTTTTTTTGGTCTTTTTGAGACAGGGACTCGCTATGCAGTTGAGGCTGGTCCTGAGCTCGCTTTTGTAACCCAGGCTGGTCTCGAACTCGCACCAATCCTCCTGCCTCAGCCTCCCGAGTGCTGGGATTACAGGCATGTGCCACCACGCCCGGCTAAAATATTTTTATATTTAAACAAAATATCTAAACATTTTAGTGTTTCAAATAATACCTGACCTCTGTTTATATCTCTAGCCAGCTTTCTAACACTAATTCGCACACTAAAGTTCTGTTTGTGTTTCTACATGTTATTCTCAAGTCTCTCTCTTTCTCTCTCTCTCTTCCTCCCTCCCTGCCTTCTCTTTCTGTTTCTCTCCCTCTTCCTCTCTCTTTTTTCTTCCCCCCATCCCATGTTGTTCTTTGACTAGAGAATAGAGAAAGGCTGGACTTTCTTTCCAATGCAAGACTTGACCTGGATGGTTCACTATGGAACGAAGAGGATGAAGAAACCTCATAAACCAGTTGGCAAAGACTTCAAGCAGCTGGAGACCCAAAGAGACTGAGAAATGGTTTCACAGGAAGGTAAAAGGTAGCACTGTAGGAGTATGTGCAGGAAGAATTGTAGAAAGGCAGAAGACATGTCCTTCAGGATAACAGTGAGGGCTAGCATGTAGTCACACAGATAAGTTGCTATATACCCTTAGGTATTTACCATCATATGCTCATTTACCACCTCAACATCTTCTCTGATGATATGTTATGATCTTTTCCCATTTTATAATCTGGTTGTTTTCTTGAATTTTAAGAGTTGTCTGTAGGGTTGCTGAAATAGCTCAGCTGACTAAGCATCTGCTAGGGCAAGTGCAGAGACCAGGGTTTGATCCCCAGCATCACATTCACTCCAGCCTTGCCCCCCCAGGCACACATGCCTGTAATCCCAGCTCTGGGGAGGCTGCAAAGAGGAGGATCACTATGAGTTTGAGCTGCATAGTAAGATCCTGTACCAAATGTATAAAAAAAGAGTTCTTTGTATATTTTGGACTTAAAACTATTATAACTGAACACTATAGAATAGCTTAGACAGCTTAAATTTATTTCTCCCAGTTATCAGGGATTAGAAGTCCAAGGCTGAGGGCTCTTTACCTGGTTTTCAGATAGATGCTTTGGGTCCTGATACCATTCGCATGGGATTCTATGATGAATCAATTCTCTCTCAAATTAATTATCATTTCCAGATACCATTACAATGAAGATTAGGACTTCAACATATGAACTTTGAAGGAGATATAAATATGTAATCCACACAGTTCTGCCTCACTAACTGTGAGCTAAATAAACCTCTGGTAAAATCCAAGGTCATTTAGATTTTTTATCTTTCATAAATTATATAACCTTATGCCTCGCATTTAGTCTATGATGTATCCTGAATTTTTATTATGAAAAGCATAAAGCCTAAAGTTAGACTCTGACCTAAATAGATTTTCATTGTGTATAAATTCTTATTTAAATGCTCAATGCATTTATTCAGTTTTACATAATGGAACTGAAAAATCTATGTTCACCCAAAAAATGTGTTATGGTTTACATCTAAGTGTCCCCCAAAACCTCACGCAGTCATGGGGCAGCTTCTGGAATTTGTAATAGACTATTGTGGGTGTGGACGTGGTACTCACCCTGGGGCAGGTAATTTGTCTTACGATGTAAGGCGGGGAGAGAGGGTAGTTAGCCACCCAAGCTGTTTCTCCCCTTTGTGCTCTTGCTCTTTCCTGCCACCACGAAGGAAGGCTGCTTTGTGCCACCATGTGCCACTCTGCCTAGGAGCCAGCTGAGTATGGACTGAAACTTCCACTAACTGTGAGCTAAATAAACCTTTTATTTCTTTCATTTTGAGTGTTGAGTGTTCATTCCAGCAATGAGAGAAGAGTAACTGAGACAAATGCATACCTATACTTTTAGCAGTTTTATTCACAATTGTGAAAAATAAGAAATGATCATGAGGCCCTTCAATATGTGAGTGGATAAATTGTGATATAGCCATAAGAATGGAGAATTACTCAGCAATAACATAAATGAACTAGGAACAAGGAGATAGCTCAATGGCATAAGTGACCTACCTGGCAAGTGCAAGGTCCTGAGTTCAATCCGTGGCACCACACAAAAATAAATAAATAAATATACTATGTACTACAAAAAGATCTTTAATTTTGTTAAAAGTAAAAGATAGTCTTCAAAATCCTTCATGCCCTATGAGTCCAACTATATCACATCCTGGCAGTAACTGCCAGTAGAGGCAGAGGCAATAAATGCCAGTAGATGCCAGAAATACAGGGAAAGGTTTAGAAACGAAGGAAGCTAAATCAGACCCATAGGAGAATGCAGTACAAAGTGAATGCTAATGTATACTATGGACTTCAGTTAATAATGATCTATCAATACTGACTCAACTGTAACAAATGTACTGCACTAATGAAAATATTTAATAATATGGGAAACTATAATAAGAAGAGGATATAAATGAAAACTCTTCATATTTTCTGTGAAGTTTCTCTGTAAACCTAGAATTGCTCTCAAAAGTAAAAACTATTATTTTAAATAAAAATTTATTTATAACAAATCAGAAGCATAACCAAATAAGGGAAGATTTATGTAAGGAAGTACATTGAATATAAGAGAATTATATGCTTCTTTTATAAAACCAATAATATACCATGTCAAAAATTATATTGCTCTTTCACTGTGGGCTGAATGTCTTTGCCTACCCCAGGTGTACATGTTGATGCTCTGAGGCTGATTGTGACTATGTTAGGAGTTAGGGTCTCTATAGAGAAAATTAAGGTTAAATGAGGTCATAAGGTGTCCTGGATCCAATTACTATTCTTAAAAGAAGGGACATTAAAAGTTTCCTTGATTACTTTCTCTCTGAGTACACTGACACACTATGAGGATGTGATGAGATAACTATAAAAAAAAAAGCTCTCAATACCACCCTATTTTGCCAGCATCCTGATCTTAGGCACATTATTCCAAACTCTAAGGAAATTAAAACTGAATTTCTGTTATTTAACCCATTTGGCTTATGGCATTTTGTTGCTGCAGCCTGAAAAAGTGAATACAACAGTTTATATATTAGTAAAATGCACAAAAGGCCCTATGACAATAATAAAAGCTCAATTTTAGACAAGGAAATAAAAGAAAGTAAAATAATACCTAGGTGTATCTGATGCTATTTATTATTTTATTTACCACAACTTCATGCTATATGGGAAAATACAGAGTGGCAATTTAAAAACATGATCTCAGTGTTTGAGTAAAATGCTTGCATGTGAATCTTGTGTCTGCCAGGTATATTTTTGTGACCTTGAAAATAATTACTTTTGTCTTTCTCAATCAATTACTTAACCCATAGGATGAAAATAGTGCCTATATTATTCAGAAAGTGATTTTTTAAATACATGAAAAAGAGATTCAAAAAGATTTTCATATTTCCAGTCTACACTGACAGACTCTACTTAACTCCCTCTGCAGTGTAAGGAGAACAACAGCAAAGGAGATGTTGGGAAGTAACTGGTTTCCACCTCTCAAGTGTTGAGGAAGAAAGCGTTGAAAGCATTGGTGGCAATATTAATGTCTCTTGGAGAAAACACCATCCATTCGATCTGGAATATCTCCTGCCCTCCTGTAACTCCTTTCTTTCTTTCATTTTTTAAAATTTTCTTTTCATGTTTTCTTTCTTTTCTTTTCTTTTGGTACTGGGAATCAAACTCAAGACCTTGAGCTTGCTAGGCAGACACTGTGCCACTCTATTCTTAATGGATCCTTCTCCATTCAAGGTAGAGAAAGAATCTGTCAGAATTAGTACTGTCTCTGTGATTGCATACTGCACAATCGAAACTGCAGCTAAAGTGTAGAGGGAAATAATACACTGCGTGATGTAAAAGTAAAATGATGAGATAAATAGTAAAAGACAGCATAAGGAGAGGTCAGAAAAGACTAAGTAGTAAACTAAATATGGATAAGCAGAAAATTATAAAAGAAAGGCAAAATTATAAAGAGGAAAAACATGAGAAGAAACAAACAAGTAAGTTTTGTAGGAATAAGAGAGACACAGAAAATATGGAAATGATAATTATAAGTGATACCTTTATTTTATCAGGGAAAAGGAAAAGCAGTAAATTTCATTATTTTATAGGATATAATTAATACATTTAAAATTGCAAGCTAGTAAAAATAATGTTTGTTCTCCTTTTTCTTCCCAAATACTGAAACCCTTCCTGCTAGCCAAAAATATGCTCTCCAACTGTTCCTATGGTTTTCTTATTCAAACAAAAACCTCTTTCTCTAAGGGACACTGCTTCTATTCCAGCCTCTTAGTGATGGCTGCTTCTCTTCATGTTCTCATGCAAAGGGAGACAGATATCACTCTTTTCCTATTGCCACTGGTTGAATGACTTTAATAGGTAAGGTCCTCTCCTGTGTTCCACTCTAATATTTTCAGACTATTCCTGTGCCTTGTCAGATTTAAATGTGATGGCAGAGTCTACACTCACTCACTACATTTTGTTTCATGGTTGCTCCTACCCCATAAGATCCAGAGAATCACCACTTGTCAAAGATTTGAGCTCCTTGCTTAGAACCATTCTTTCCAGTATTTTTCCTGCCTGAACTTGTGAGTTTTCAAGCTTGTGCAATGATTCTTGATATGCTCAGCCTTTCAGTACCTTGAATATTTATCTTACAGTGATCTCATCATCCGAGGCCTTCATTAGTAATAGCTGCAACACCTCTGTCATCTTAACCTCGCATATCACACCACCTCCTTACTTTAGATTGTTCTTTGTGGTATGCTGACCTCAAATATCCTTCAGCCCAGTTCAGTAACTCATAAAACCAAGAAGATATGGAATCTGAAGCCTAGTTAATAATGAAAATCTATTTTAGGAAAAAGATTGCAGAGTTATGAACATAAAAACAGGTATGAAAGTACATTTATAGTAAGAAAAGATAGTACAACAAACTACACATTTTAGAATGCTGAAGCATGACACAGCATCACATGATGCAGGAAAAAATAGTATTTTTATTAACTCTTTAGAATGGCCTTATATTTTCTGAAGCTTAAACTACCTTCACTTACACAGGCCTTTTGCAAGTCTCTGGGGCAGAACATGTGTGTGTGTGTGTGTGTGTGTGTGTGTGTGTGTGTGTGTGTATTCTGTTCTCATGACATACATTTTAGGAAAATACATTTAAGCAAGACACATTAAATACTGCTGCCTAAAACTGTTATTTCTTTTGTTTTATATCACTTAATGGGGTCACTCCAGTATCTATGAACATTTGGGTAACTATGAAGAAATAAAGTTTTATATATATATATATATGTATATATATATATATATATATATATATGTACTAAGTTTAGGGGACTTGATTCACAGTCATCTTTGTATGTAATAAATTGTTGTTAGCTCTCCTGGAACAGAAACAGCATCCAGGAATACTTTCATCCACTGTGCTGAACTCATCTGATACTATGCCACAGAGGTACAGGGCTGGCAGTGATGTCACAACACAAACATGCTTCAGTCTGCCTTGCATTGGAAGTAGACAGGCAGCACTAAAGAAGCATGGTTTAAATTGTAAAGAACAAAAAATCACTGGAAACTTCTTCCACATCTTACAGATCATATATACAAGAAGTCTGGTAGAAGTTATATTGAATTTCAAGACAATTTTGAAAATTTTCTGAAAATTATAACTAAATTATAAAAATGAAGGAAAGTTTTCAACATGACCAATAATAAAAAATAAATTTCAATTTCTCATAAGATAAAAAGCTATGTTATTTTCCATATTTTTAATATAACAATATTTTTTTCATTTTATTTTATTTTTTTCTTGTTTCAGAACCCTTGTTTTGTTTATTTATCTATTTCCATGGCCAGTTCAGCCTGCCCTGAGGGCAAGGCTGGCGCAGCATGTGGTGCTGGGGATTGAACCGAGGTCCCTGCAGCCACCCAAGCTTTCCTAAGCAGGCGCTCTGGACCACTGAGCCATCCCGCCGGGCCCCTAACATAACAATATTATATCATCATTAGTACAAGAGGTTAAAACGTAGGGAAAATGGTATTACAATGATATGAGCCATGTAGTTAATCGAAAATACATAGTTTTTCAAACTTCGTGATCTTGTACTATATTTATCAGTTTCCAAATAAGTACTTTTTAAAATTTTTTCTCATTTTAAATATTCACCTCTGTACCTGATATATATTCTAATTTTGAATTCATTTCGTATAGGGAACCTTAAAAATTGGATGAGCCTAGGCTCCGTCAAACTTAAGTGACCTCTAGTACATGCACATATGGACCACTCCACTGTTCCATCTCTAACTCTATGCTGTCACTCACACTCCGAGGTGTACAGTTACCTACTGAACTGTGTGCCTAACAGGCATCTCAGTTTCAGTAGGTGCAAGACTACACTCCTATCCCACATCGCCTTTGAAGCTTACTATTAAATGCTAAACTATGAGAAAACATGTTCCTAATTACATAGACCAAAAATCTTGAATCAACTTAAGCCCCCTCTTAATCAAACAGCAAGAAATACAATAGGATAAATTTTAGCCCTTATTCAGAGAGGAGTAGCTGCTGCCTATCTCACCACAACACTATTGAGGGGCACAGCCTACTTCAGTGCATACGCCTCCTAAAAGTTCTTCATGAGTCTACTCTTCACTTACACTATACACGCAGCACCAGCCACTCATCCTTTTCAAATGCAAAACAGACCATATGATTCCTCTGCTAAACCCTCTATGCCATCCAACTTAACTCAGAAATGTTGCCCAAGTTTTTCTAAAGCTACACCAGTTTCTTTATCATCCACAAGGCCCTACCCATTTTAGATTTTTTTCTCTCCTTTCTTGTAAATTTCCCTTCACTAAAATTCACTCCAACTATAGTTCCAGCCTCCTTATTCTCATTAGACTTTAGAAATTTCCAGATTTTTATCCCACTTCAAATTTTCTTCTCCTTTGGCTAATTCCTCATCTCCCTGAAGTCTTAGCTTATATTTGCTGTCAGTGAAACTTGTCCTGAACATCTATTTGCATCCTGTCTCTCTGAACCCTTATTGCCCCTCATTCCCCTATGCTTTTATTTGTATAAATACAATGTAATTTAAATATCATATAATTCACTGACTGTGCTAGTGTTTAATTTCTAAATTCAAATGGAAAGTTTGTAAATTTAAGAGGCAAGGGTATTTGATATGTTTACTAATGTATTTCCAGTACCTACACTACTTTACTATGTTTGTTTTGTTTTGTCTTAGGGAAGGGTCTACCAGGTGTTCAGGGTCTCACTACTAGATCAGACTCATAGCGATCCACCTATTTACAGCCTCCCAAGAGCTGGGATCACAGACGCAGCAACACCAGTCCCAGTCTCAACTGCCTTCTCAGTGTGCCCTGGGGGTGGGGCTGGCAGTGCAGGTCCAGGGATCAAAACCCCAGCTCCTGTGCCTGCTTGTAGGCACTTTAATCCACTGAGCTACTTGGCAGCCCTAGTTCTTTATAATTTTTGATGCTCAATAAATATTAAATAAGCAAAACTTGATTCAGAAGTTGATTGTAAAGCAAGTCATTCTGATAATAGATATAATAATATATTTTGCTACTAAACACATTAAGAATAGGCGGAAATAAAGTTAATAGCCACAAATTTCAACAAATAACAACAGTACTAAAACTACAAGGATTCATGGCTATGTAACTGTAAAGAAAATATTTTCATATTTCTGCACGGTATCTAACAACAAGAAAAACTGGAATCTGTGTTAAAAGTTGACTTGATTAGATAGAGAGCCCAACAGGATCTCAGAGTACTAGTTTCCATTCCAATGGTTTTAAAGTGGGGACCAATTCTCTCTTCCTCTGATACCTCCAAAAAAAGAAGATAAGCTCCCCTCTTCTGCCTCTGGAGAAGCTGCTATGTAACAGTTCCTATAGAAACTCCATTCCCTTGTGTCAGGGACAGAACACTAGACTATATTAAGGATTTATATGCTGTTCTAAAATTCTTACAATTTAGGCTCAAACTAAAAGTGAGATTATTCTTTTCTTTTATTGTTTAAGTCTTATTTAAAGTGCTTTCTTCAAGTAAGCCTTTGAACTCTTAATCAAAAATTTTCCCTTCAACACCTCTGTTGAATTTCATTTTCTGGAAAGTTAAATGGAATTCATAATGAATTTTGAGAAAAATAAAAACAGTTAAAATAAAGCCATGAATAACAAAAGTGGTGCCTGAAAAACTCCCAATGCTTTTTTTCTCTAATGTTAAAGACACATGTATTAGTAGAAAGAAAATACAATTTCTTTTTTTTTTTTTTTTTTTTTTTAAAA
>PVJA010044629.1:0-16062 GCA_004027025.1 Myocastor coypus | reverse complement strand
AAAAAAAAAAAAAAAAAAAAAAAAAAAAGTACTTAAACTAGGACTTTGGAGATATTTGTTGCTATTTAATCATTTGGTACAGGATTAAATGCAAGGCCTTTACACTAAGCTACATCACCAACCCCAAGTATACCCACACTCTTTGAGGCAGTATCTTGTTAAAATATTCATATTTTCTTAAAACTGGGCAATCTAATATAAGCTTTAATTTAGAAGGTAAAAGCCAGGTGTGGTGGCTCACGCCTGTAATCCCAGCACTTGGAAGGCTGAGGCAGGAGGATTGTTGTGAGTTTGAGACCAGCCTGGGCTACAAAAGTGAGCTCAAGGCCAGCCTGAATTCCATACCAAGACCCTGTCTCAAAAAGACAAAAAAAAAAATTAGAAGGTAAAATTAATTTAGAAGATAAAAAACAGGCACTGCCATACAATGAGAAATACATAAATTTTTTGTACAAATTTTTAGTCTTGATAAAATCTGTGAGGTTTTTTTGAATGGGACTTTTGCAAAATTCTTTCCCCCTTTGTACAAAATTCATATCAATAAATACATATTTTTTTAAAATCCATATCAAATAACATTCCCTGTTAAAAGAAAGTCATGGTTCAGTGATCAGAAAATTATCACTAAAATAAAACTTTCCTAACTTCTGTGTACATAACATTATCATGCAAATTGAAGGTTAATTTATTAGTGTTATGGGAACTACAGAGGAGGATGAAAATTATGATGTAACCTTCCCTTCACCCACGTAGAATATTGTCCTTTTGAATAAGTTACATCTGTGTCTCCTTTCACACACTCATTCAAAAATTATTTGGTACCATAAATTCTCCATGCAGTTTGTACATTTCAAAGATGGCCAAGGCCAAAGCATATATTACAGTGATGAGGTTTATCTCTCAGATTAATTTAAAATAATTAGAAAAGTAACACAAACTCCTTTTTAACACTTTAAGAGTTCAGAAATACTTCTGCTCTCTCCCTCAGGAAGAGGCCTTAATACTTAGTGTGTGCCTTCCGAGAGTGCCTTCTCTTCTAAGAGAAGAAACTCACACACCCACCCACCCGCCACAAGAGAAAACCACGCCAGGCGTTCTTCCTCAGGAAGGTGGATGCATCTTCTTCCTGGTGAACGCTGGACAGGATTCTAGTCAGATAGATTACATAATAATCAATCCTCTACTGATAGTCATGTTAAATTTTTCATTTGTAATTAGGCAATTAATGTCCCTATTAATTAGGAATTAGGAAGTAATATGCCTATCTATATTCTGTACAGAAAGGATGCATTTGCAGACTCAAAGAAAGGCACAGTTCCATGCTAATGTACCATCAGGGTGTTTTAGGAATAAATGGCATCACACCCTCACCTCAGAAGGGAGCCTTAGAGTTGATGGAGATGGAATTGCATGCGTGTGCGCACGCGCGCACACACACACACACACACACACACACACACACACATACACACTGGATTTTCCCCTAGTTTAAAGCTAAGGCACGTCACAAAAATCTGAAGACCACAACTAAGATTTTAAAATTTAAATAAATGTACCCAACTTTACATACAGTATGTCATGAAGCAGAGTATACCTTGTCTGTCAGAAGATTGTTTTTATCGTAGACATCTGTGTAGTTCTTATAACTGGGGTACAAGTTCTTCACTGCTTCAACTTCATCCAGAGTTTCACTTATGTGGCTCTACAAGAAAAAAACAGACTTTTCACTTTTTTTCGGTGAGATGTTAGAAAATACACTGCCTTCCTAAAAATTCTCTTCGATTGGTTTGTACTTGCTGACAGAGGAGGCAACCTAGCTAGTACATGGGTTTTATTTTAAATAGCTATACATCATCCACAATATATGACCAAAATACTACAAATACTACAAATGTGTGTTTATAATCTCAACACAAATTTTTTTTTCTAACAAAGTCCTGTTGAAATTCCAATATTGGGGCCAGCGGGATGCCTCAGTGGTCTAAAGCGCCTGCTTGGGAAAGCTTGGGCTGCTTCAGGGACCGCGGTTCGATCCCTGGCACCACATGCTGCGCCAGCCCTGCCCTCAGGGTGGGCTGAGCCGGCCATAAAAATGAGTGAATAAACAAACAAAGGTTCTGAAACAAGAAAAATAAATAAATAAAATTTAAAAAAAAGAAATTCCAATATTAAGAGAAAACACGAAGAACTCCTGAAATTGTGTCAAGAGCTCAGCTATTGGTAGCAACCTGCTTCTTCTGGGATTGGCCATTTAAGAAAGAAATCAGAGCGTCTCCACACAGAGAGCATGGCTAGAATCTGAGCAAAAAAGCTTGAATTTAGCCCAAATTCTGACCCTAGGTACTAGCCTTAGGGCAAATAAGTTCTTTCCTTTGGGTCTTCCTTTTTTTTGTCAGTTAAGTAAAAGGGTTGGGCCAGATGAGTGTTTTATAAATTCTGTTAGCTGTAGGTTTGTTATTCAAACTTTATATGTACAAGTCAAAGGCACAAACCAGTTGTCCCTCAGGATGATAAGGAACAGCACCCTGGACTTGGCCCCTAATTGGTCCCCTTTGTTGTTTTGCTCCATGAGTTGCCCTGTAGCAAACAGTTTGAAAATAACCAAGCTGGACAGCCCTGGCATCACTAAGGAAGAGCCCACAGGAATCCACATCAAGCAAAACAGGTGAGACTAAGGCCCACACATGGACCTTCCTCCAGGTCATATAGCCTGAGAAGACATACAGCATTCGTGAGCTATAACACTCAAGAATATGCACTCTTCCTGGCTATGGTGGGCACACCTGTAATCCCACATTTCAGGAGCCTGAGGCAGCAGGAACTCCATGAATTCAAGGCCAGTCTACACTACATCTGTTTAAAAAAAAAAAAAAAAAAAACACCACAAAACTCTCCAAGTCACAGGCTAAAAGAAAAATCATTTCAGAGCTACTGGTGATAAGTATACATTATGGGAAGTAACAATGAGGAAATGAATAATTTCAAAAACAGCAATATCATTTCTCTTTCAGAGAATATGCAGAGCCAAACACATGATAGGAGGAGATAGCAATGTTCTCCACAGAAGGGTTTCACCCAGCTCCCTCTCTGGCCTTGAAACTCTCAGTATATTGGTGCCATTATTGTTCCTGGATGTAGGAAGAGAAGAGAGGACCGCCAGATATTTCATGTCATGTTGGATTTTTTCTTTTTTCTTTTTTTCTTGTTTCAGAACCTTTATTTGTTTATTCACTCATTTTTATGGCCGGCTCAGCCTGCCCTGAGGGCAGGGCTGGCGGAGCATGTGGTGCCGGGGATCGAACCGCAGTCCCTGAAGCTGCCCAAGCTTTCCCAAGCAGGCGCCTTAGACCACTGAGCCATCCCGCCAGGCCCCGTCATGTTGGATTTTGGTAAATGTAAGTAAAAACACAGACATCTGTATAGATCCTAAGCAAGAACAGATTTTGTTGATGTTTTTCCCATTTAGTTTTTATATCTTTGTAAATGTTATGTGTACTTTCTTTTTAAAGAACAGAAGAATCTGATGTTAAAAGTAGAAACAGCATCGAAGCCTTTAATTTTATCTCCAGGAGATAACTGTGTGGGATTGAACCCAAAATTCAAATACCAGAGGCAAAAATTAATAAAAATAGGAAAGATTAGAAGAGTTAGTGGGACCTAAAAAGATGATTATTTTTTAAATCTATAAAATGGTAAAGTATCAGTAAGTTGTCACTGCCCTGAGTTGGCACTTTCCTAAGATAGCTGACTCTTAAGAGGAAAAATTACAGTATACAGTATGTAATTAAGGTCAGGTGAGGTAGAGGGGCTCCCAAGTGGAACCTGTGACTTTAAGTGTTTTATTGCTAACTGCAACAATTTAATGGCAAAGCAAGGTATACATATTCCTAATTTTAAATTAGGAAACTCAGAACAGAGGGCTTTTCAATGCATTTTTGTGAGGTAGAAATTGGGGTATTTTTGTTTTTTGAAGATGGTTCCTCCAAGACTAAGCGTATAGAACACAGAGAAGCTATCAAATGAAAAAGAAGTCTATGAAACAATGCATTTACTGTATCCTGCAGAGAATAAGTAAACAGTCCATGACTGACCTTGCTATCCATTATAAAGATGCTTTGTTTTTATTATAAAGATGTTTTCATCTCTTGAAGACTGACTAGAGAATAAAAGGAATTTCTATTTTCTTACCTGTACACTTGAAGAACTGGATCAACAACTGTAACAGCACTTCTTTGACTCTAAGAGATTTCAGTAGACCTGGAGACCATGACTTAGGGGACTGGAAAATATTACAGGCACCGTCAGAAGAAAATACCTACCTGGATATGCAGCTCCTGGGCCTTAGCAATGTTGCCAAGTTCACCCAACAAGGTCTCAGAACAGGAAAGGCAAAATCGTGGCGTCACTATGGGCTTCACTCTGGGATACTGGAGATAACAAAAAACAGCTGGTAAGGAAACAGCAGAGATGGTGAACGTACTCCATAATGCTACCACACAGCAACTGAACTTCGCATCTTCACCTCTGAGGGCAGGTCCCAAGTCTAAGGGTCATTTCCATGGAGACAACTCACAGATGAGAATCACACATAATGTGTTCTACAGCGCCAAGGTCAGAAAGAGAAAGATATGTCCTCAAGGAAGGACACTTCTCACATTAATGCACAGATGAGCTCAAGAGTGGGTGATCCTGCTGAAGAGCACTGGTGGCAGAAGAAGTGTTAAAGAATAGCACAGGGAAACTACAAGCACTGGGAGAAGCAAGAACCTATTTTCCATTCCAGGTCTTGGCCAGGCATGCTGGGTACAGCTCCCTGGGCTGCAGGATTGGCTCCAATATTACACAAGGGGAGAGGCTGGCTACAAGGGACAAAGAGGAGTAGTGAGGAAAAGGCTCTACATAGTGTCACCTAATTCTCCCCACATTCCATTAGGAGAAAATCTGAGGATGCTTGTAATTGTCATTAAGATCATAAAAATGGCAAGACAACAGCAAGCCAGCCAGTCTAGGAGAGAATCTCTTGGAACCGTGACAGCTTGGTGAACTTGGAATCAAACTCACCCCCTGACTCAATTTCATTTTCCTGTAGCACGTCGCCAAGGGATTTTATGCATAAGTTCTTTTGTAGCCAAGAAATTCACCCATAATAACAGAAATATAGCAGGCATCTTATTTGCACATATATGAGTGGGGATTACTTAAACACACTAAAATCAGTTAGTGGTTTTCAATTTCAAAGCTGTGTGTCAAAAATGAGAGAGAGAGAGAGAGAGAGAGAGAGAGAGAGAGGTAAACCTAGAGTTGCATCAGCCTTAGCAGAAAGAAAAAAAATGTCTGACTTCTGTGTCTGTAAACTCAGCTTTTTTAGATTACACAAATCAGTGAGTTCAGGTAGCATTTGTGTTTTAGGGCTGGGTTCTTTAGCCTGGTATTTGTTTTATAGATTTTTCCATGTTGTTACAAATGGCAGAATTTCTTTTTTATTACTGAATAATATCTTATACACATACATATATGTATGTATACTATATATCTATGTGTACATTCTGTGTATAAACATGGAGAGACACAGTGTGTGTGTATATCTATCCTTTGGTCCACATACACACTTACATTATTTCGATAGCTCAGCTATGGTAAATAATGTTGCAGGAACACAAACGTGCAGATGCCTCTTTGTGACACAGTGGTCCCTCGCAGCAGAGGGAACGTTTAAGTGTCTCCGCGATAAGGTGAAAAATAGCAAAGTAGCGACATATTTGTTTTAGTACATATATATACATATATATAAAGGCTTTATAAACCCTTCCCACACTCTTATAAACCCTTCCCACACTTTTAAAAATACTGCTAATGTTCCTAAGCACTTTCTAATCTTGTAAACCTCCGTAATTTCAACAACACATGTACTGTATGGTACTGTGAAATCTTGCGATAGACGAAAACTCCACGATAAAGAATTTAGGTTAATATTTAAAAAAAAAAAAAAAAAAACTCACGAAACAGTACATCCGCAAAAGCTGGACAGCAAAACTGCAAGGGACTACTGTACTTATTTTGTTTCCTTGGGTAAATACCCAGAAGTCAGATTTCTCAATTATTTGAGGGGATATTGATCAAAAGCTACAAAAACATCAGTTATATAATGAAAACGTTGTAGCATTTGCTGTGCAGTTTTGATGTGAATTAATTTAACTATGATCCTCATTACACAACGATGACATCCTACTATATACCCTGGGTATTTATAACAGTTATTTGTCAATTCTTTTTTTTTTTTGGTCAATTAGATATCTTAAAATCTGAATGCCTGACCTCACTGAGATGGGCTCCTGGGCCCACGAGAACAATTTAGGGAAAAACTTCCTCAGACATGGAATGAGCTAATGCTCACAGTGATCACGGACGACTTCATGGATACTACAAGTAATGAAATGCCATGCAAATGAAAGCTCCCAGGTCTTCCTTACCTTTTTTCCAAGTAGTTCTGACACAAATCTGAAACAGCAACAAGCACAAAGTTAGAAAAGCAAGTATCATCAAATAAAGGGTATTAAAATGGTTAAAACATGATCCTTACACGTCCTGGTTTCCCCTCAGTATTTCAAACGCTGCTCTGGCTTTGTCACCTCTCATGGAAGACCAAGGAGTAGAATTACTCTGCTTTCTCCTTGGCAGCCATTCTAGCATTAGCTGAGTTGCCCACGGGTATTCATCCCACACCACTCGAGCTGCTGATTTAGCTCAAACTCTGCAGGCGAGTATGGCCATATGCTGGGCTCCATGTCCAGAGTTCTATGCACACAAAGGCACTTAAAGCCATCGGGCTCTCTCCTTGTTATTTCACCAGTATGGAAGCTATGGGCTCACTTAGCCCCAGCACTTACTTCCAGGGCCAGGGTCCCACACAGGTGGCTGCTGAAGTGAGGCAGGAGGTGTAGGCCAATGAGGATTTTAAGCAACTTAGAAGGACCTTTTTTTGGGGGGGGGGGGCTGGTTCAGGCAGCACTAAGTGCGAGAGTTTGGTAAGGCAGGTGGAGCTGGGGGTCAAACTGCAGTCCCCTATGCCTGACAGGGTTTGCCAGAGCAGGTGCTTAAGCAGCTAAGATAGCCAGCAAGCCCCCCACATCTAGTGGGGATTTTAAAGAGTGTGGTGATAGGAGCTGCACAGTGATCCTACCAGTTTTATGCATGGACAGTGACCACTGTAAATAAAGGTCTGAAATGGCTATTTCTGTCCCGGTCAGATGTGCTCCTTTACTAGCTGTAGTTCCCTGTCTTCTGGTATTTTTTTTGTTTCTGTATAAAAGGCAAGTTAAAGTTTACAAGAGTCATAAAAGCGTATTATTAGAGAAACTAGGGATACGACCAGCCAATGGTAGAGGGAAAGCGGACAGTTCCTCTATGCTGAGCATGTACACATGTACAAGGCTCTGCCCTCCTTTCAAGAAAAAAAAAAAAAAATGCTTAGCCTGCCTAAGTCCTCAGAAATGGAAATAAAGTTGGATTTTAAACCTTATATTAGTCTAGGTGTTTTTACCCCTGGGGAAATATTTATACCAAAAGAATTTTCTTCTGTACTTCATTAGAGCTGAATATAATACAATGAATTCTTTATCACATACTCAAGGTACTAGAGAAAAGCAATTCACAATAATACAAGAAGGGTCCCTATATGATCGGAATTTCCCCTTGTTATATGAACACAAGGAGATGTTATCGTCTTAGGCCATAACATGGCCCACAGACAAAAGCAATCTTGTGAGCAGACCACAGAAACTTTAAAGTAAATCTAATCCACATGAGGATCCTTGCTACAACATAGGGCACGGAGAGGGTGGTTCCAAAAAAAAAAAAAGGAATCCTTCCTTTTACCAAGAGATTCACACTAGGGTTCTTAGGGTATTTCCCCAGGGCCTTACAATAAATTTGATACACAAAAGTAGTATCGAGTGCAAAAGTTTTAAAGTAACACACCAGTTTCATCAAGTTGGGTAAGCCCACACATGGCCCATGGCAAACGGGAAGAGGAACTCAGATGGGTAAATTTATCTTTTCACAGTGAGTCTCCATCAGATCCTTATGGACATATGTTCCCAGCCTTTTAAAGCCAATTTTGCTTCAACTGCATGGGATTAGAGTAGAAAAGAAGGAAAAACAGCGAGAGAAATGCCGTGGCATGAGAGAAACGTGTGTAGGTCAGAATCTCTGAAAATACACTGGACTCTGCCTTCAAAGTCTCTGTACACAAATCATGCTTTTTAAATTTAAAAAATTGAGATGGGGAAAGGAGAAAAGAAGGAAGGAAAAGCAAAACACACACACACACACTCACACACACACAACTTAGTTAAGATAGTTATACTACTAATTTCTCTTATTTCACTGTAAAGCTTTGTGCTAATATTGTTTGGATAATTAAATGCCTACATCTTGTACTCTAATTCATTGAAGATTATAATACACGAGCCACGCATGGTAGTGCATGCTTGTAATCCCAGAACTTGGGAGGCTGAGGCAGGAGTATCGGTATGAGTTCAAGACCAGCCTGGGCTACAACAGTGAGCTCAAGGCCAGCCTGAACTGCATAGTGAGACCCTATCTCAAAAAGACAAAAAAAAAAAAAAAAAGATAACAATGCATGATGTATGATGTATTAACCATTGTTACTCTATTATCTTGTTTTGAAATATTTTTCTTTCTCTGTAAAATAACATTTTAGGGGCTGGTGAGATAGCTCAACGGTCTAAAGCAGCTGCTTGGCAAGCTTAGGCAGGCACAGGGGGCCACAGTTCAGTCCCTGGCCCCACATGCCAGTCCCCCCATAGGGTGGACTACGCGAGCCAAAAACTAAAAAATAAAACAAATAAAATTTAAAGGATACACATACGCTTAAAAGCCAACCTTCAAAGACAAATATTTATTTATTTTAATTTTTATTTATGTATGTATGTATGTATTATGTTTGTATGTATGTATGTATTTATTTATTTTTGTGGGACCAGTGTTCGAACTCACAACCTTGCACTTCCCAGGCAGGCACTCGTGCCATGGAACTATCTCCCCAGCCCCAAAATATTTATTTATTTAAAAACGAGTAACTTCCTACCTAACTCTTATTTAAAAGGATGTGAGCTAGGAACGCACATCTCTGACATATTTCTTAAATCTTTTAGTGGAGTTTTATTTGTGTATCATAATATTCATGGGCCTTACGTACGCTACTCACCAATTTTAGGAAACTGAGTTTTGGACTGCCGTCGTAAACCCATTTTGGACATTCCCACCCCACTCTGGGTCCTGTGTGCGCATTCACGGCTGCGCACCCTCTTACTTCAGGACCAGCCCGGCTCCAAGCTCAGTTTCCATCTCTATGGATTCACATTTTCTGTACTTGTCACAGCAGTGGAATCATGCGGTGCCTTTGCGCATGCTTTCTTTCTCAGCATATTTTTAACAAAAGGCCCACGCTGTAGCACACATCAGGAACTCTTGCCTTTTTATTGACGAATGGCATGCGCTGCATAGCCCATTTTGTTTATCCGTTTTTCAGTTGATGGAAATGTAGCTGGGCCCCACTCCGTGGTGTAGCAGAACCCTCTGATGACCCTGGTGACCCGGCTGCTCCCCTTTCTCCTTGTCCCTAGGGTACAGAACGTACTGTAAAGGTAGCGCCTTGAGATAGGGAGCATGTGGCCTCGTGAACCCAGACTCTGTTGTTTTTCCTGGTAGAACCGAATGTCCTGAAATCCTTCGGCTTAGTGACTCCAGTTTCTCCCTTCCATAAAAGCCCAGGTGGAACTCTGTGTCAGGATCCTCAGCTGTCGTACAGTGTGGTTCACACAGAGACAAGACTCCTCCTGGGTCTTGGGGGATCTGTGCGTCATGAACCCTGGGTGTCTATGGCTTGTTAGAACCTGTGTGAGGCCTAATCACTGGGTTCTCTTAGCTATGGTGTAGTGTTCTGTGCCTCAGCAGATTCACGCAAGTGGACAGACACTAGTGTGCACCATTGGGGAGGTGTTACGAGCCCTGCACTAGGATTTTGATACAGGTGCACAGTGAAACTTGACTCACACTTGGCTTCTATGAATAATGATATGTGACTCACACATAAGTCTTCATGTGGACATATGTTCTCATTTTCTTCATACATACCTAATTTTCAGAATTCAATCTGCTTGTGGAGTGTTATAGTTTGAAGTGGAGATCTCCCCAAACTTGGTCACAACCTCCCCAGTGAGGCTGTCGACAGCCTCTGTTGAGTCAGTTTGAGTCCAACGGCAGCAAATCAGGCTTTGGGCCTTCCCCATGGTCTCTCTCTGTCTCTCTCTGTCTCTGTCTCTCTCTGTCTCTGTCTCTCTGTCTCTCTCTTGTACCCAGGATCAATGTTCCTTAAATCCTTTGCACACACAGAAGGGGAACAAAGGCAGAAGAAAGAATCGTGGCTCCCTCTCTGAAATACGTACAATTCATGCCAGCAGATGACCTCTTCCTGGTCACTGTTCTAAACATCCCTTCTAGTAGGTTATAGCCATTCCTGCAGCTATGCAGAACAACTTCCCTCTTTCCATAGAAGGTAGGACACACTGGTAGCGAGGGATGCAGACCACCTTGAGAAAACACTGCAAGGATCCAGAGTTTAAAATCTCAGTATGCTGGTAATTTTAGATGCTTCAAGTATAGAGAACATTTCTCTTCTTTGTGCTTTTTTGGCACCTCTCCATGATTTATGCTAGAGGAGCACATGTTCTTGTTGGTGTTTTTAAGAAAAATTTTATGGCAAAATGGCTTTCATTAGTCTGCAACTGTGTAACTCATTTTCTCAAATTTCCTGTGTAAGGTTTGACCCTGTACATGAGCCTCCGTGGCATCATTTTCGAGTCTGCACACGGTCTTAAGTACTCGCTCTTGTGTAGCTTCTGTTTCTCTCTTATTCTCTCTTTTAAATGTTAAAAATAGCTGGGCATGGTGGCACACGCCTGTAATCCCAGCACTCGGGAGGCTGAGGCAGGAGAATCAGTGAGAGTTCAAGACCGGCCTGGGCTACAAAAGTGAGCTCCAGGCCAGCCTGAAATGCATAGTGAGACCCTGTCTCAAAAAGATAAATGAATGAATGAATGAATGAATAAATAAATAAATAAATAAATAAATAAATAAATAAATAATAAATGTTAAAAATGAGCTCAGATCCATCATGGAAGAAAGACTGCTAGGAACAGATTCACAGACCCTGGACAGAAAGTTCGCCTTTTGCTACTTACAGTCTATATTGCCACTACAATATGACAGTGGTGCCCCAGAGGTCCACGTGCTAGAGGCTCGGTCCCCAGGCTGCACCGCTAGCATGCAGAGGAGCACCAGAAGGTGACTTAGAGCACTGAGATGTGTGCAGCAGCCCAGGCAGGCAAGGGGACCCTGCCCGCCTCCTGCCCCTCTCTCTGCTGTCCCATGCACGGGGCGCCTGCTCTGCTGTGCCAGGCACTCTCACCATGAAGCTTGGCCTCAGCAGAGGCCCAAGCCAGGATGCTACTCCACCCCAGGATCACGAGTCCCAAGAGACCTTTTCTCCTTGTGAACCCATTTTCTATGGTGTCCCATTAGACAACCAGGACAGCAGGGAATGCAGTGACTACAGACAAGTCCACCTGGGTGGACTCGGTTCTCCTACTTACCAAAGACTAAGCGTGGCACAGGGACAGAAAGCGTGGCATCAGTCATGAGCAACTATCAAGCACGAGAGCAGACTCGCAGCAAGGTAGACACAGCACCGAAGAGGACGCTTAGCCTCGCAGTGCTCTGGTCCCAAAGGCGTCAGAAGTATCAGAGTGCCACTCGTCCTCTCCAAACCCATCATGAGACGAACAGAGACACGGGGATAGGTTACCTTTTTGTTTCCTTGACCGATTCCTCGGTGGTCTCCTTGTATTCTGGAACGCTGTTATTCATATCCATGCATACTTTTCCAACAAAGGCCCGTTGCCCAAATTTGTCTGTGAAACACACACACAAATAATGGAGAGGAATCTGTCTTTTCCAAAATATACTTTTCTGAGTCTCTTAGAAATACTCTTAAGTCGAAACAATTAAGAAAAGTGCAGTGTAAAGGAGCCACAGCACCGCACCACTCACCAGCTAGGAATAATGACAACGACCAAACCCACAGCCACAGGAAGTTGCAGCGGTGCTTCCACGTACCATACCTTCACCTCCCTGCCTGAGCAGGCAATAACGACGTGCACTGCACCTCTTAGTCAGATGTTCCCTTTTGCTTGCATAGTTGGTCTATTATTTGTACCTATGTCAAACATCTTTGCTTTCATTTTGTCACATAGTGAAGGGGTGGCAGCCTCAGATCCTCGGGGGACATTCTACCGTACTGCAGCATGCTTATACTCATCTCTCTTTTTTACCTTCTGTTTCTCCCCTGCTCATAATCTTCCTCCCGCCAACCACGATCATGCCTCAGGTTGAGTCTCTGCCTGTGTAATGCAGGTGCTCCTCTTGAGGAAACCCGGCATGGCAACGTGTGCAGAACACAAGGGATGCAGTGTCACGCCCTTGGGTTTGACGCCTTCTCACTCTGGTTCATTCCGAGGATGGCAGATGCCAATTGCTTAAGCTCTAGACCCATGTGTTTCCACTGTCCTCTGTGATTTGCAGGGTTACGAGGCATATACACAACGATGTACACGAGGCTCTGGTTGTGTCACTCAGACCACACCGCTACTCTCCTTAACTGTCACCATAGCAGTAGCATCACCTTCGGGGAATCTGACTTACTCTCACTAGAAGGTTTGTACACTTGTGAATGTAGTACTCACAAGAGGTGCTGGAAGAATTCTATTTCAGCAAGAAAATCGAAGGTCCACAGGGCAATGTTGGTTTTGCAAAGTTCCATTGCTATCATATGAGTCTTTCAAGATGTTTGTTTGTATTTATTTATTTATTGTCCTTAGTATAGGGTCTACAGAATCTCCCTACATAGATCAGACTCATACTGATTCTCTTGTTTTCAGCCTCCCAAGCGCTGAGATCACAGCCTTGTGCCACCACACCTAGTCTCAGTCTCATCTCAGTGCACCCTGGGGGTGGAGCCAGCACAGCAGGCCAGGGATCGAACCCCTGGCCTCTGCATCTGCCTAAGCAGGCACTTTAAACAACTGACCTACCTGGCCGGCCTTTCAAAATGTTTTCTGCTGCTCTCTTTCCCCTGTAATTTAGTTTCCTACTGGCTATTACATTATTTTCCCTTACAGTATCATTTTCATCGTGCTGCTCACTTGACTAAATGGAGCTGCCCAGCCACAATCGGAAGCGCCCCCCTCTGCCCAGCACCCTCAACTACCACACTGTACAGTCTTCTTTTCCATTAAACCATTGTTTCCTGCTTCCTGCTTCCACCAGCGCATCCCATCCCCTCGCCTCTGTCCATCTCATTTCAGATGTTTAGGAGATGCTTCAGTCTCTCCCCACCAAAGCCCAGTTGGAAGGCCCTGTCAGTGAAGCCTTCCCAGCTGACCTTCTTGGGTTCCCTCTGCCCCTTCTGATCGCTGTAACAGTGACTTTCATTATCACAGGCCAGGCCTTTGGCTGAGATTACACTGCCACCAGTAGTATCTTCAGTGTTTTGGTGACATTATTTCCTAAGTTCTTGCAACACACCAGACACTGCACTGGGAATAAGTCTTAGGATCGTCATCTTAAATTCATTCTCCCTTTGGCTTACTTGTTCCACCTTGGGCAAAGTGCTTTAGCCTCTGTACACTAGTTCACCTAGCTGTACCAAAAGGACATCAATAACCACCACTTAGGGCTACTTGCAGCATACTCAGTCCACTGTGGGGCACCTAGGAACAGCACCACAGGTATCACTAAGATTATTATCAGTGGGTGTAAGTGTTCCATCTGGCTCTCCTTCATCCTCTTCCCAGTATCAAGTACTGGGCTCTGGGTCTAGCCAAGAGACCCTGCTGTTGCTACGGGAAGCATTAATAAGCTTAGCCTAAAAAGCTCTAAATTGGTACACAAAATTCAAATCCATAGGGCCCGGCAGGATGGCTCAGTGGTCTAAAGCACCTGCTTAGGAAGGCTTAAGTGGCTGCAGGGACCACGGTTGAATCCCTGGCACCACATGCTGCGCCAGCCCTGCCCTCAGGGCAAGCTGAGCTGGCCATAAAAACAAACAAACAAAAGTTCTGAAACAAGAAAAAAAAATCTGAAAATTCAAATTCATAAACATTACTCTGAAATTCAAAACCATAGGTAAATAATCAAACTACTTAAATAAAAAAATTCAAGGGCCACAGACAACTTAAAATTTGCACACACACACATACACAAAAGCAATGGTCCAATTCTAGCAATGAAGAGGCAGGACTGCCCCCTGGCAGAAGCTGGCAGCAGGCCTGGGCTGGCGGAGTGCCCAATACGCCCCGAGTTCCCGCGTTCTTCTGCCCACCTGTAATCTCTGCAAGGAGCAGCGATGCATCCGTGTGAATTGTTCCAAAGTAGCAAGCTGTGGTCGTTCCATTCTTTAATGTTCTCCTCTAAAAATAAACCACAAAAAAAAAAACCTGAATTACATGTGCTCTGAACAGTCACATGGCATTTACAAAGGGGAAAATAGAATTCTAGTTCTTAATTTTCAAATGCTTTTATTTAAAGGTATGCCATCTTGATGAGAAATATATTTAAGTAAATGGCAAAAGTATTTATATCCCTAAAGTGTAGTTTCAGAAGTTGATTTTTTTTATTTCCTAGAGTCACATAGATGGGTGTTTCAGAATTCACAAATATGATACTAATTAATTCCTTATTTCTTAGGTTTTTTTTTTTTTGATATCCACATCTCACTACCTCTAGGAATGCAAAGTGAGACTTTTCTATCAACACAGTGAAATTATTCAGCCTTCTATTCCACCTGGCAACTCGGTCACATGTATCTATCTCTTTTGTGTTTAACAAGTTTTATTAACTGCACAGTAAAGAAGGTCAAAAGTGTGTTCACCTACAATAAGAACATGAGACAGGAACAGAGGAAACATTTCAATGTCTTCTCAGAGGACAACAAACATGGGGAGCAACCTAGAAACAACTCTGGGAGAAGCGGGGAAAGCGTGCAGGTGCTACGGGGACTCAGCCACCAGTCTGCTTGCTGATAATTAAAGTCTGGCTCCACCATGCTAAAATTACCCAGCTACTCCTAACCTGTTCCTTCTGGAAAGATATGCTCTCTGTAAAGTGGGTAACATTTATAGGGTACAATACTCCCCAAAAGAAGGAGTGGGGTCAGTACTTCCACTTCTCCTGACTGGAGTCCACAGGGTTCTTTCCTAGAGGAAAGGCTGGCTCTAGAAGATGATGTCCCCTTCCTGACACTTAGGGCCTCCTAAGCAGACTTCGGACTTCTTCCTTGGGCTATCCCACAGTGATATGCCCTAGTCAGCAGCTGTGAGCTCTGCCCAAACCTTCCTATTGGTATTTTAGGGCACCACATTTAAATATGAATGCATGCCCAAAGTTCAACAGACATTAGAGAAAAGCTACTATATAAATGGGAGGGTCAGGGACACAGTTCAATGGCATAAGCGCCTGCCTAGCAAGTGCAAGGTTGTGAGTTTGAGCCCCAATATTGCTCACACACACACAAAAGGGGTGGGGGGAGCATGAGAAATAATATGAATTTTTCTGGAGAATGAAACATAATCTATAAGGTCAAATGGTTGGTTAAAAAGCTATAATTTTAAAAAATTACAATTTTTCAAAGAAATATAGTCAGATATGAATTCCCTAAATAAGAACAAGATGCTTATTAAGAAAAAAAAATGTTATCCAGGCATGGTGGCACATGCTTGTAACCACTGCACTCAGGAGGCTGAGGTAGGAGGATGGTTGCAAGTTCAAGACCAGCTTGGGCTACAAAGTGAGCTCAAGCCCAGCTTGAACAGCAGGGTGAGATTCTGTCTCAAAAAAGACAGAAGAAGAAGAAGAAGAAGAAGAAGAAGAAGAAGAAGAAGAAGAAGAAGAAGAAGAAGAAGAAGAAGAAGAAGAAGAAGAAGA
>PVJA010044628.1:0-16056 GCA_004027025.1 Myocastor coypus | reverse complement strand
TTTTTTTTTTTTTTTTTTTTTTTTTTTTTGTCTTTTTGAGACAGGGTCTCGCTATGCAGCTCAGGCTGGCCTTGAACTCACTTTTGTAGCCCAGGCTGGTCTCAAACTCTCACCAATCCTCCTGCCTCAGCCTCCCGAGTGCTGGGATTAAAGGCGTACGCCACCAAGCCCGGCTCTTTCAGTTTTTTCTTTTGCAGATCTTTTGGAACTTCCTTCTTATTCAGTTTCAATGTCCCAAACATGTCCATTTTGTATGTGTGAATTCTGGGGAACTACAAAAATTATGTATGTATTTATTTATTTATTTTAAGAATTATTGGCCGGGCGTGGTGGCTCACGCCTGTAATCCCAGCACTTGGGAGGCTGAGGCAGGAGGATCGCTGCGAGTTCAAGACGAGCCTGGGCTACAAAAGTGAGCTCAAAGCCAGCCTGAACTGTACAGTGAGACCCTGTCTCAAAAAGCAAAAAAAAAAAAAAGAAAAAAAGAAAAAAAGAATTATTTATTTTATTTATTTATTTATTTTTTTCCGAACTTTTGTTTCTTTATTTCATTTTATGGCCGGCTCAGCCTGCCCTGAGGGCAGGGCTGGCGAAGCATGTGGTGCCGGGGATCGAATGGCTGTCCCTGCAGCTGCCCAAGCTTTCCTAAGTAGGTGGTTTAGACCACTGAGCCATCCTGCTGGACCCCATGTATTTAAGGGCTTTTATAGATAGCACAAAATTATAGGTGTTTTTTTTTTTTTTTGTCTTTTGGAGACAGGGTCTCGCTATGCAGTTGAGGCTGGCCTTGAGCTCACTTTTGTAGCCCAGGCTGGTCTCGAACTCGCATCGATCCTCCTGCCTCAGCCTCCCAAGTGCTGGGATTACAGGCGTGCGCCACCACGCCCGGCTATAGGTTTTTTTTTAACAGATAAATACAGATGAATTATTAAAAGAAAGTAATCAGAACTTATTATTTGGCTTCATTAGTACAGCCTTTTTTTTTTGCAGGACAGGGGTTCAAACTCATGACCTTGCATTTGCCAGGCAGGCACTTGTGCTGCAGAGCTATCTCCCCAGCCCCTATTTGGTTTCATTAGAAACAAACATCAGGGGCCAGAGAAATAGCTCAGCTGTCTAAAGCACTTGCTTAGGCAAGCTTAGGCAGGTACAGAGGACCACAGTCTGGCCACCACAAACTACACCAGCCACTCCCTCAGGGTGGGCTGAGTTTACCACACACACACACACACACACACACACACACACAAAAAAAAAAAAAAAAAAAAAGAAACAAACAAACATCAAAGCCCAGCCAGATAGCTCAGCAAATTAAACTGCTTGTTTAGGCAGACACAGGACTGGGGTTCAATCTCACCCACAGGGGGCACTGAGACAACAATTGAGACTGGGCGTGGTGGTGCCCACCTATAATCCCAGCGATTGGGAGGCTGAAAACAGGAGAATCACTTCAAGTCCCAATCTGTGTAGTGAGATCCTATAGATCCTGTACTAAATACATAAACAAAAAGAACATCAAAGGTGAATACAACATTCTAAATTAAAAAGTATGCAAAAGATAGTTGACAGAAAATGAATAAACAGGTATATGAGTGTATTCATGTAAATAAGAAGCAACTGGTCGAAATGATACTTGCCTGAGCCGGGCATGGTGGCTCACGCCTGTAATCCCAGCACTCGGGAGGCTGAGGCAGGAGGATTGGTGCAAGTTCGAGACCAGCCTGGGCTACAAAAGTGAGTGCAGGACCAGCCTCAACTGCATAGCGAGACCCTGTCTCAAAAAGACAAAAAAAAAAAAAAAAAAAAAAAGAAATGATACTTGCCTGAAGAATACTCGGGATAGTCAGTATGCAAACAGACCCGATGCCCAAGTTATGCTTGGGGTAAATTATTAAGTGGTTCAAAACCCCTTCCCTAGGATTCCTTTTTTTTTTCTTTTGGTGGGACTAGGGTTCAAACTCACAACCTTGCACTTGCCAGGCAGGCACTTGTGCCATGGAGCTATCTCCCTGGCCCCTAAGATTCCTGACTTACTCACAATATAGCAACAAAAAGTAACAGTGGACCAACTATGGGCCTGTGCCTAGTACTTAGGTTTGTTAAAAAATTGGGCTAGAGAGATAGCTCAGTGGAATAAGTGCTTGCTTGCCAAGCACAAAGTCCTGAGTTCAATCCCTGGTATCCCCCCACCGCCCCACACCTTTATCATCCTTGATTACTGAGTTCCTTCTTCCCATCCTAGAAGGATACCCCCATCACCAGGGATTGAACCCATGGCCTTTACACTAAGCTACATCCTCTTGTTTTTTTTTTTTTGTTTGTTTGTTTTGTTTTGAGACAGCATCTCCTCATGTAGTGCAGGCTGGTCTTTTTTTTTTAAGAATTTTTTATTTTATTTATTATTTTTATTCTTGTTTCAGAACCTTTGTTTATTCACTCATCTTTATGGCCGGCTCAGCCCACCCCGAGGGCAGGGCTGGCGCAGCATGTGGTGCCGGGGATCGAACTGCGGTCCCTGAAGCCGCCCAAGCTTCCCCAAGCAGGCGCTTTAGACCACTGAGCCATCCTGCCAGGCCCTGCAGGCTGGTCTTGAGCTCAAACTTGCTTCAATTTTCCTGTCTCAGCCTCTCAAATGCTGAGATTATATTCATGAGCCACCACATCCAACTCTTAGTTAATTTTTTGAGACTAACTTAGTATATTACTCTAGTCTTGAACTTGCAATTGTTGTCTTGGATTGCTGGGAATACAGGCCTGTGCCATCAGGGCTGGCTCAGAACTATCTTTTTTTTTTGTGGGACCAGGGTTCGAACTCAGGTCCTTGTACTTGCCAGGCAGGCACTTGTGCCATGGAGCTATCTCCCTAGCCTCATATTAACTTTGTTTTTGAGACAGGCTCTTGGTATGTTTAGTCTGGCCTTGAACTCACTATGTAGCCTAGGCTGGCTTCTTCTCTCACCTTCCCAAGTGCTGAAATTGCAGGCATGCACCACCACACATGGCAGGAAGGCCTTTTAGTTCAAGTAGTATGGGTAATAAATGGGAAAATAATATTTTTTAGGTGGTGGGAACTGGATATGCTATTTTGTGATGCAGGATTCCTCCAAGCATATGTGTGATTCAGGGCTCCTGGAAGGATGGTCACTCTCCCCAAAGAGATCAGAGCCCCAGCTACATGCTTCCTGAATGATGAAGAGACTTGAGTTCTCAAATCAGCAGGCCTGGATCCTTAAACAGGCCCAATTTATTATTACTGGCTCTGTCACTTTTTTTTTTAATGTTATGGCCCACTCAGCCTGCTCTGGGGGAGGGGCTGGTGCAGCATGTGGTGCTGGGGATTGAACTGTGGTCCTTGTGGTTGCCTAAGTTTGCTTAAGGAGATGCTTTAGACCACTGAGCCATCTCACCAGCCCCTGGCTCTGTCACTTGTATGAGTTTGGAATTCAGATTTTCAACTGGAAAATGGGAGCCCAAGATCCTCCCATGCCCGCAGGGGAAACAGCTGTGATGAGCTCTCTGTGCTGGTGACTACCACAGCTCATATTTGGGTTGCCTGCTATTCCTTTTGGACAAGCTTTCCAGCAAGAGGTGAGGTAGGGATTGCATTTCTAACCTCTCATAAACCAGAGTCCTAAGGACACCAGGTCTCAGAGCAAGGAGTAGGGCACAAATCTCCTTACTCCTAGGCCAGGGGCCTTTCCAGTGCCCTCTGGAGATGGGCATGTGCCTGAGTCAGTGGTCCTCAACAGTCAGCTAGCACCTAGGCCAGAAACCCTCCATAGGATTTATGGGGCTAGGGACATAAGAGAAGGTCCTTTTATAATTGGGATACCTAGCAGCTTGGTCCAGTAAAAAAAAACTTCATTAAAAAAAAAAAAAAAAAGATAACAGATTTGTAATATGATCTGATATGTAATGAAGCTCATTGTGATTTAAAAAAATGCAAATCTGTAATTTCCTTTGAGCCCCAAAATTGGGCCAGAGATTTGAGGGTGATCTGAACAAAGCTTCCTTAAGCCTATAGAATGGAATTGTACTGCTGTATTGTTCGGAAGTGAATTGTGAATATGCATGCAGATCATCTTGTTGCTGTTACATCTTGGGGCCAACAGAACGAGGCTATGCAATAATCTTTGTGACCTCCCAGAGCTGATTGGGCACAGCTAAGTAAATAACCAGATAATGGTTCCTGAATGAAACCAGGATCTGCAGAGCACTGCAGGTATCCTCTCTGACCCTGACCACTGTACCACTGCCTACTTCCTTGTTCCCATCCTGAGTACTGTTTTTTTGCATCTTCCTCTCAAATCCCTGATGTAGTTTCTGTTTCTCAATAGAAGGAAGAGGCCAGGCAGAAGGAACTCGCTGAGCTACTCCCCATTCCACTCGATGTTGGCTGTGCTCTCAGGTGAGAGGGTACTGAGGGGATTCCAGCAGGAAAAAATTAGAGCTAAGGCAGTGGGCTGACAAGGGTAGCCATTTTGTACAGGTGAGGGAATGCTGGGAAATAGTAGTTGTGGGGCCTCCTCCTCCTGGTGAGATAGATTTCCACTGTTTACTTCTCTAGTCTGTACCTTTGGGAGTCATGGGCCATTGACCTTCACTATAACCTGAGGTATCCTTGGCCTGTTCTAGCTCCATACATTTTTGGGGTTTTTTGTTTTTTGTGTAGTCATACTAGTCTAAAGCATACCACATATTTTAGACATACTAGTCTTGGATATTGGCCAAACTTTGGTAGCTAAGTGTTAACCCTTCATATCTGTGACATGAAATTGTTCTACAAGTTTCTGACCAGCAGCCTCTGACATCCCAGTTCATCTCCCTGGTTTCAGAGGCCCATGCCCTCTCCCAGCTTCTGGGACTCTCCCTGACCTCTTCTCCTCGTGTCTAGGCTGGCGCCATGCCCCCCCCTGCAGAGGTGACGGACCCATCCCATGCCCCCGCTGTCCTGCGCCAGCTCAATGAGCAGCGGCTCCGTGGCCTCTTCTGTGACGTCACCCTCATAGCCGGAGATACCAAGTTCCCTGCTCACCGTAGCGTCCTGGCTGCCTCTAGTCCCTTCTTCAGAGAGGCCCTGCTAGCTTCAGCCCCGCTGCCTCTCCCACCAGTTACTGGGGGCTCAGCTCCCAATCCTTTGACCACCACAGCTGCCTCTTCCTCCTCTTCTTCCTCCTCTCCCTCTCCAGCCTCTCCCCCTGCTTCATCCCCACCCCGGGTCCTGGAGCTGCCAGGAGTTCCAGCAGCTGCCTTCTCTGATGTCCTCAACTTCATCTATAGTGCCCGGCTTGCCCTCCCTGGAGGTGGAGGAGATGGGGCAGCTGTGGCAGAGATTGGGGCGCTGGGGCGGCGTCTGGGCATCTCCCGTCTACAGGGCCTGGGGGAGGGAGGGGATGCCTGGGTGCCTCCTACTCCGGCCCCCATGGCCTCCTCACAACCTGAAGAGAACAGCTTTGGTCCTGGGCCTAGGCCAGATGGAGAGTGGGAGGGTGACAGGGCTGAGACCCAGGCCCCTGACTCACAGCCCTTTCACCGGCGGCCCCTTCCTTGTCCCCAATGTGGAAAAAGCTTCATCCATCCCAAACGGCTACAGACTCATGAGGCCCAATGTCGACAGGGGGCCAGCACTCAGGTCTCTGCAGGGCTGGGAACTGGGGGCTCTGGTCCTGGTGGTCCTGCAGGAGTGGATGCCTCATCCCTGCCTCCAACGGTGGGCTTCCGAGGTGGTCCCGAACATGTGGTGAAGGTGGTGGGCGGCCACGTGCTGTATGTGTGTGCAGCCTGCGAGCGTTCCTACGTGACCCTGTCCAGCCTGAAGCGCCACAGCAATGTCCACTCCTGGCGGAGGAAGTACCCATGCCGCTACTGTGAGAAGGTCTTTGCCCTGGCTGAGTACCGCACCAAGCACGAGGTGTGGCACACTGGGGAGCGCAGGTGAGTGGTCTTGGGCCAAGAGGCAGGGGGTAGGGCTTAAGAGTCAGTGCTGAAAGACAGGCCATAGGGACAAGGAGGGAATATGCAGAGTGCAGGGCCTAGAAAGTCATCCCAATTCTGGCCCATTTACTCCAGGCCTCTGCTGAGTGTGTCTCACCCCCTGCTTCCTTCCAGCCTCTTAGTTCCTCCAGCTGCTGTTTATCAGCACCTTACCTGCCGTGCCTGGTTTCCTGCTTTTGAAAGAAAAAGTTGTCCTCATAGGAGAAAACCGTGGGAGCACAGGCATGTTTGCCTGTACCTCAATAGCAGGACCTGGCACTTCCATGGAGTGTCCCTGTTCATAAGTCATTTCCCCCTTCTGTCATTCATGCTTCAGAAGGCTTTGTGAGTCCAGAGTGTGACTAATACCAGTTCACAGATGGAACGCCTGAGGCTGGTAGTCTCACATCATTTGGGGGACTGAGCTGAGATTGGTGCCCCATCTGAGGCTGGCAGGGTGAAGTGAGCAGCAGTAGGTGCCTCGGGGAGTTACAGGTTTGAGGGCTGCTGAGGGTCTGGGAAACCGGAGACTGTTTCAGGGACTTGACTCAAGTGGCTCTCTTCCTGCCTTGTTCCTTCCTGTAAGGTATCAGTGCATCTTTTGCTGGGAGACCTTTGTCACCTATTATAACCTGAAGACTCACCAGCGAGCCTTCCATGGTATTAGCCCAGGCCTCCTAGCCAGTGAGAAGACACCCAATGGAGGCTACAAGCCCAAGCTCAATACCCTCAAGCTGTACCGCCTACTGCCCATGAGAGCAGCCAAGCGACCCTATAAGACGTACAGCCAGGGAGCCCCCGATGCTACCCTTTCTCCAAGCCTCTGCACCCCAGCCCCTGCAGCAATGCCAGCCAGCTCCCCACCTGTGCCCCCACCTACTCTGGAACCTGGCCCACCACCTTCTGTCATCACTTTTGCCCACCCAGCTCCCTCTGTCATTGTCCATGGAGGCAGCAGTAGTGGTGGAGCAGGGGGTGGGGCGACCAGCACAGGAGGGTCCCAGGCTGCCTCGGTCATCACTTACACTGCACCCCCAAGACCCCCGAAGAAACGAGAGTACCCACCTCCTCCTGCTGAACCTGCAGCAGCACCCACCAGCCCAGCCACCACCATCAGCCCAGGCACAGCCTCAGGACCAGCCACAGCCGTGGAGGAGACCAAGGGCAGGAATCCACGGGCTGGAAGGACTCTAACTTATACAGCCAAGCCAGTGGGTGGGACTGGTGGGGGTGGAGTCCCCTCCACAGGGCCAGGCCGGGGCCCTTCTCATCTACAGGCACCACCTCCACTGTGTCAGATCACTGTGCGAATTGGGGAGGAGGCAATTGTCAAGCGCCGGATCTCAGAAACTGACCTGCGCCCTGGGGAGCTGAGTGGAGAAGAACTGGAGGAAAGTGAAGAAGAGGATGAAGAAGAGGAGGAAGATGAGGAGGAGGAGGAGGAGGAAGAGGAAGACTCAAAGGGTGGGGGAGAGGACCAGCTATGGAGGCCCTACTACTCATATAAGCCTAAGCGCAAAGTTGGAGCTGCCAATGGGGGTAGCAGTGGGACTGGTGGGATGTCACGAGGACGCAGGACAACACGTTGGAGGCAAAAGCTGGAACGGAGGGGCTGGGAGGAGACGCCAGCAGGCAGCCCAGCAGGACGTGCCCGGAACGAGCGGAGGCACCGATGTGGAGACTGTGCCCAGACCTTTGCCACCTTCAGAAAGCTTCGAAAGCACCAGGAGGCCCACAGTGGGGGCTCCCACAGCTCACGGGCTGGACGGAGGGCTTCCACCCGTTTTACCTGCCCACAGTGCACCAAGGTGTGCAAGACAGCAGCTGCCCTGAGCCGCCATGGGCAAAGGCATGCTGCTGAGCGGCCCGGGGGCACCCCCACCCCTGTTATTGCCTATTCCAAGGGCAGCACTGGCATCAGGCCTGGGGATGTCAAGGAGGAGGCCCCCCAGGAGATGCAAGTGTCCTCATCCAGTGGAGAGGCAGGTGGTGGGAGTGCTGCTGCTGAGGAAGCTTCTGAAACCGCCTCACTCCAGGACCCTGTCATCTCCGGGGGTGAGGAGCTCCCAGTGGCAGGGGTGGGTAGCTATGTGTACCCACCTGTGCAGGAATTTCCACTGGCCCTTATAGGGGGCAGCCGGGAGCCTGGTGGAGGCAGAGGAAAATCTGGGGGTGAGGGGCTGGTGGGGGGCTCAGAGGGGGACCGGATGGAGGGGATGGGGGCTGCCAAAGTCACCTTCTATCCTGAGCCCTACCCACTTGTTTATGGCCCCCAGCTCCTCGCTGCCTACCCATACAACTTCAGCAACTTGGCTGCTCTCCCAGTTGCTCTCAACATGGTCCTACCTGATGAGAAGGGTGGAGGAGCCCTTCCCTTCCTGCCAGGGGTCTTTGGCTACACAGTGAATCCTCAAATGGCACCACCTACTCCAACTCCACCTCCCCCAACCCTGCCTCCACCAGTTCCACCTAAAGTAGAAGGAGAAAGGGCAGGGGTTGAGAGAACCCAGAAGGGAGACGTAGGGTGAGGTCTAGGTCAGACCCTCCCCTTTCACCAAATATTACCCTCCCTGAACCTCCCACCACTACCAGCCCCCTGGCCTCCTTGCCCTTGGGGAGCCCTGGCACACTTTTGTGCAGGGATTCGGGGGCCCCTGCAGCTCAGGGGTCAGGCTGCTTTGCGTGAGATTGTAGTTTTTCCATCTCTTGGGAAGGGGTCTTTGGTGGTTCCCCTCTCAATCTTCCTCCAGGGAATGGCCCCTCTAAGGGGCAGGGCCAGCTCCCATCCCTTCTCTAGCCCTTGGGGCAACTGAGCAATATCTACTTATCTGAATCTCTCTACTCACAACCCCCACCAGCTCTGAATGTCTAACCTGCTCCCCTGATTTGTAAATCTAGGGGGAAACCATCTCTCTTGCCTGAAGATCTCCCTCATTCTGAAGCTTTCTCTAAGCCTTCCCCAGATGCTTCCTAGCACATTCCATTCTTTGTGGCCCAGGGCCTGGACCAGACCATTGTGACACTCAGCCAACCCACACGGGAGCATGGCTTTAGATTCCGTTCTTCCCAAGGGTGGATTTCTTTCTCCCCATTTCCTCCACATCAAGATGCAATGCCTTCCTTGGCTTCCATGCCTTTGGATCTTCCATGTTCTTTCCTGTACTCCTAGGCTTTGGAGATGGCCTCACCCAACCCAGGTCAGGGAGGTGCTGAGGGGTGAGCTACTGCTCTGTTCCATGGCTGAGCATTTTTCCAGCCAAGACAGGGAAATCAAATCTAGTGATCCCCAGGTTCTTCCGAAGCAAAGAGGTGGATAGGTCACACCTCTTCCTGCTTTTAAATATGGCCTCTTTTGGGCTAAGTCAGAATTGTGGGCCAGAAGGGAAGAACTCGATATGATTTGGAGAAAGGAATCTACTTTTTCTTTCCACCCCCCCCCTTTTTCTTTCTTCCCTTCTTTTACTTTTTCTTTTTTAATTTGTTTTCTGGTGGTTTCTCCCATACTAGACCAAATAGCCAGAAAAATGATGGGGGTTGAATGGGTGGGAGGTAAGCCCAAGATTTGCACATGACCTTCCATCCTTACCTTTACCCCCATCTTCCCAAATGTGGCTCTCCTCATCACTCCAGATGGTTTTGGGGGAACCATCCTATTCTCCTGGTGGGCTTTGGGGTATTCCCACCAATTTTCCCTCCAAAATAGCACCTTACACCCCAGCTTTGACTCAGTTCCCCACACCCAAAGATCCCAAGCTAGGGATGGGGTGCAGGGACCTTAAATAGTCCCTAATCCCTAATTTGCACTAGTTAACCCTGGTCAGGGGTCCCTATCTTTCCTTCCAGTGAGGGTGATGAAGAAATGTTTGCTTCTAATTCTCTTTGAAAACAGGGCCTCCCTGCTCTGTGATTGGCTAAACATTTCCCATCCCACTCACCCCCACAACAAAACAAAACTGAAGAGCTCATCAGGGGAGAGCCAGTTGGGGGAGCAAATTTGATAAATGGGAATTGGAGGAGTGCAGTTTTAAAGGGGGAAAGTTTGTTATCATCCAAATGGCAGTCTTTCTCCCAACTACTGTTTTTAGGGGCCAAGATGGCTGCCTTCTCAGGAAATGCTGAGAGGGCAAGATCATGGCTTTTGCAGGGAGGTGAATCTGGGGAGGATTAAGAGCGTGCTCTTGCCGGGCGTGGTGGCTCACGCCTGTAATCCCAGCACTCGGGAGGCTGAGGCAGGAGGATTGGTGCGAGTTCGAAACCAGCCTGGGCTACAAAAGTGAGCTCAAGGCTAGCCTGAACTGCATAGTGAGACCCTGTCTCAAAAAGACAAAAAAAAAAAAAAAAGAAAGAAAAAAAAGAGCATGCTCTTGCCTCCTCCTACCCTCCCAGCCCATAGGAAGGGAGAGGTGTTCCACAGGCTCCCTGAATGTTAATCACGGAGGAATCACTCCTCATTCCTCCTCTGTCTCTTTGCACTTTTTCTTGGTCTTGGCCACAGCCTGAGTGAAGAATTTCCTACTGAATGTACCAACTTCCAATTTTTAAGAATGAAAAATTTCAAACAGGAAAAAATGCAAAAAAAAAAAAAAAAAAAAAAAAAAAAAAAAAAAAAAAAAAAAAAAAAAAAAAAAAAAAAAATCACAAAAATTCCCATAAATCTTGTTTCTGGCACTTTAGAAAAACTGCGAAAAATACATAATAAAGACATATATCTACACACAAATTACATATATATATCTATACAGCGGAACCACAAGAGACTGAGGAAAGCCTAGAGGCAAGGGATGGATATAATGACAGTCCCCATAGAACCTTCACCTGCACTCCTCTGAAGGAAACAGGCACAGGAGAATGGAAAAGGTTAAGAACAGACTGGGAAATTTGAATTTCAGAATAGGTCAAAATTCCAAAACCATGGATATTTTGGAAGAAGTGAGATTGTATACATTTATTTTTTGAAATTAAGATTAAGGAAAATATCCAGAATTTGGACAACAAATGAGATTGTGGCAGAGTAGAGATTAAAATATGTATTTGAGCTGGGGGATTTGAATATCATTGAGTTTTCAGATGTTGGAAATTTGGGCTTTGCAATCTTGTTATTTGAAAATGATCTAGTTTTGTCAGTTCATGCCCTCTTTCCCTATGTTCCCTGGGAAGAAGGGTGATGGCAGTCCGGGAATGCCACTGGTTCTGTGCCACAGCACGCACGAATTAGAATTCTACAGATTCTAGCTCTTACGTAGTGAGGACCCAGATTTAGAGAAACTGACCAGTATTTATCTCCGCATTTGTGTGTGTGTCCAACTCTAGGCCAATAAACCAACAAGACAAATGAACTGTGCACTGTGCTCCACAGTGGGATGCAAGGTGCTGTCACCTGTGTGGCTGATGGGTCTGGGGGTAGAGGTGGTGTCCTTGTCCCACAGTGCTCCTGGGCAGTTTAATCATATTCCCTCTTTTTTTTTTTTTTTTTTTTTTGCTTTTTGAGACAGGGTCTCGCTATGCAGTTCTGGCTGGCCTTGAGCTCACTTTTGTAGCCTAGGCTGGTCTCGAACTCGCACCGATCCTCCTGCCTCAGCCTCCCAAGTGCTGGGATTACAGGCGTGAGCCACCACGCCCAGCTCATATTCCCTCTCTTAAGATAACTTCCAGGAGTTGAGTAGGTGTGAGGCTTGGTGATTAGGTGCATTGGTCTAATTGCTAAGCCACTAGGTCCCAGCTGACTTTCAGGCAAACATTAACTTGGTCCACTTCGTACAGCCTTCTGTGTATAACCCTGGTGCAAGATTTACTTGAGAGGCTGAGGCGGGAGGATTGCCATGATTTTAAGGTCATCCTCGGCTACATAGTGAGTTCAGTGCCTGACTGAACTGCAAAGCAAGATCCTGTCTCAAAAACAAAACAAAGGGGCTGGGGAGATAGCTCTGTGGCATGAGTGCCTGCCTGGCAAGTGCAAGGTCCTGAGTTTGAACCCCGTTCCCGAAGAGAAAAAAACAAAACAAAACAAAAAACTTGGAATCCTTGAATAGTCTTAAGCCAGGTCCAACTGTTTTCCCATTTGAAAGTAAACTAAGGCACAAAATGTGTGATGGTGAGACAACCTTTTCCCACTTTTTTTTTTTTTTTTTTTTTTTGGTACCAGGAATCAAACTCAGGATCTTGTGCTTTCCAGACAGGCACTTATGTCACTGACCTATATACCACCCCCTCTTTCCACTCTTAACCTTCCCAACAGCTTCGTCTTTTCCAGCCCTTCCTTCCTTCCTCTACCATTTCTAATATGGAATAGACAGGTAATACATAGTTTGTTAGGTGAACAGGGGTTTCGTGGAACTTTAACACAAATAACTTAACCAGAGCAGGCAGTCACTAATCAGTAAGTTACTGCCAACATAATTGGTTCTGGTATTGTTACAGCTTGTAAATTATTTTTCTTTTTTTTTAATTTTTTATTTAATTTTTTTTTTTTTCTTGTTTCAGAACCTTTGTTTATTCACTCATTTTTATGGCTGGCTCAGCCCACCCTGAGGGCAGGGCTGGTGCAGCATGTGGTGCCAGGGATTGAACCGTGGACCCTGAAGCATCCCAAGCTTTCCCAAGCAGGCGCTTTAGACCACTGAGCCATCCCACTGGGCCCCATTGTAAATTATTTTTCAAGAGAAGCAGAAAGCCAAATGTCCCAGTGAAATATACTTTATTTATTTTATTTATTTATTTTTGAGACAGGGTCTCACTCTGCAGTTCAGGTTGGTCTTGAACTCATTATGTAGCCTAGGCTGGCCTTGAACTCATAGTGATCCTTGTGCCTCAGCCTCCCAAGCACTGGGAATACAGGCAAGTGCCACCCCACCAGCCTCCAGATTTTAAAATAAGCTTTCTGAAATGTGAAAATCCTGCAAACTGTACAGACCAACATTTTGGGCCAACCAAAACACACTCACTGGTAAACTCTGATATCTATTGTTAAGGTGTATACTATAGGACATAAACTTTGATTAGCTTCCTCTTATGGATGTGGAAACTGAGATGCAGAACAGCTTGGTAGTTTAAGCACCAAAGTTGGACATTGAATGGGAGTCTTTTTTTTTTTTTTTCTCTTGTTTCAGAACCTTTGTTTGTTTATTCACTCATTTTTATGGCCGGCTCAGCCTGTCCCGAGGGCAGGGCTGGCACAGTATGTGGTGCCGGGGATCCAACCACGGTCCGGTCCCTGAAGCCGCCCAAGCAGGCGCTTTAGATCACTGAGCCATCCCACCGGGCCCCTGAATGGGAGTCTTTAAAATGTGGGGGTTTTTTTGTTTTTTTTTTGGCATAGGGTCTCACAGCTCAGATTTGTAGTGATCCTCCTGTTTTCAACCTCCCCAGTGCTGGGATTACAAGCATGTGGTACCATGGCTGGACTCAGGTGGCCGGCTCAGCCTGCCTGGGGCCAGGGGCTGGCAGGCATGTGGTGCCAGGGATCGAACCCCAGTCTGTGCTTGCCTAAGCAGGCACTTAGTCCTTTAAGCTATCTTGCCAGCCCTGTAAATACAGCCTTTTAGAAAACTTTTCCCCTCCCCACTTTATTTTTTTTTAATTTTATTTATTTATTTTTTTGTCTTTTTGAGACAGGGTCTTGCTATGCAGTTGAGGCTGGCCTTGAGCTCACTTTTGTAGCCCAGGCTAGTCTCGAACTCGCACTAATCCTCCTGCCCCAGCCTCCCAAGTGCTGGGATTACAGGCATGAGCCACCACGCCCAGCCTCCCTCCCCACTTTATATGTGGTATTTATTACAAAAGATGATTACAGATAGGTTTAGAAAAAAAACCAAATCTCCCAAACATGCAAATGTAGACACCATTAATTGTTGTATTTCCTTCCAGAAATTTCCTCCCTTACGGTCAAACTTAAGGCCTTGTTTGCCATGCAGGCACGTATACTGTAGTGCTGTCTCTATCGTCCTCCCTCTATTCAACATATGTTCAGCATTTACTGTAGGATCAAGACCTCTGCAAGGACCTGGGACAGAACAATGAAAAAGACATACACTGTCTTCATAAGGTTCATATTCTAGTTCTTGCCTTTGTTCTGTATCATGGGGCATGTAGGGTTTGATATCCAAAGCAGCTTCCTCCATATCCCAAAAAGTAAATAGCTGATAGGCACATCATGTGGGTCCAAGGCACCCTGCCCAACCCCAGAGGTGAAATAATAGGGGTGGATTTTTAATTAAAGGCAGAGAGGAATAGAACCAAACTCTTAGTTCAAGTAAGCTGAGGACTTGGAACTTGGATCTTGTCTTCAAGGAAAGGGGTCAGCAGGGGGCAAGTGGTAGGTGGCATCTAGGAAAATGACAAGGGTCCCGACGCTCGTGAAGACGATGAAGGTCCACAGGAAGAGGCGATCCACTACCATGGCCACAAACTGCCAATCCTCCTTCAACTGGGATTAGGTAGAGGAAATTTCCTGAGCTCCAGGCCTTGACCACTGGGGAGCCCATGCCCACAACTCTCTACCCCACCGAGGTTTTCCTATCCCGGGTCTAGGAGTACTCCTGGCTGTGTGAAAAGAGGGAGACAGGGGCAACAAAGGCTAGCAATTAGGTCGAAAGCGGAGGGCGGGATCACATGAAGCAGCCTCCAATCAGAAGCAGAGGTGGTTTTAGGGGAAGAAGCTGGATTTAGAGGTGGAGCCAAAATAACCCAGATCCTGCCCCTGCTCTGCCCTTATTGAACTTACCGCGTCGTAGTCCTCCTGTTCTTGCAGCTGTCGAGCGATATAGCTGATCGAAGAAACAACCTCGCGTATCTCGGGAGGCAGCCCCACCACTGCCCGGTTTGGACCATCGATAAATCGTCTCAGGTCTGGGGCAGACAGTTCAGGCTGGAACCTGGAAAAGGCATGACTGGCCCGGTGCAACGAGAACAGCCAGCCCCAGTTACCTAGGCCACCCCCACTGGCTCTTTCAACAGCCTATTTCCCAGAAAGGGCCCTCTAGGGCCTCCCCTCTAGCCGCATCTTTCCAGCCTTCACACAACTGCATACACCCGTCTAAAAGTGTAGTTGCAGCCATCTCGAAAAGCAAGCAGCTGAAGTACTACAACTCCAGTGATGCTCAACCACGTTTTCCGTAAGCCTGAGTGACAAACTTCCGCACAGTCTTTTGGGAACTGTAGTTCCTTCTGTCCCTTTTCTGTTGGTGATTGGGTGTAGGTCCTACCTGTTGGGTTTGGGGAAGAGAAAATTACAAGGCGGCTTGCGAATGAAATATTCATCTGTTCCCCGACCCCATCCACTTCCTGGAGAAAAAGAGGGAGAGGATTCCGGTAGCTGATCTCTGTCAGGTTTGGGTCTCTTCAGACCCAGGTACAGAGGGAGTTTGTGGATGAAGATCTGCAGAGTAGAAGAGACATATTGGAAGGCAATGTCATGCATTAATACAATAAAAGAAGCAGCTAACCACCACCACTCCCATGCCCACTCTGGCACAGGGTTGTGTGCACAGGGTCCAACAGAACTACACAGATAAGAAAATGCAACCCTTAAGCGTTATGAGAGGGGTGTGTGTGTGTGTGTGTGTGTGTGTGTGTGATAGAGGAGCTTGAACCCAGGGTTATACACTAAGCTACATCCCCAGGTTCTCCCTTTTTTTTTATTTTATTTTTTGAGACAAGATATCACTAAGGTCTGTAGGCTGAGCTTCAATTTGCAATTTTCCAGATTCAGCCTCTAAAGAGTGTTGGGAATACAGGTATGCATCACCAAGCTGGGTTTAAAAGCTCTTAGTGCGTTGAAAGGCTTCTGAGAAGTGCTGAAGACTTTTACCCTGATAGTCCCTATCCCTGAGAATGTTTTCCTGGAATTAAAGACAGAGGGGCCTGGCGGGATGGCTCAGTGGTCTAAAGCGCCTCCTTGGGAAAGCTTGGGCGGCTTCAGGGACCGAGGTTCGATCCCCGGCACCACATGCTGTGCCAGCCCTGCCCTAAAAATGAGTGAATAAACAAATAAAGGTTCTGAAACAAGAAAAAAAAATCAATAAGAAAAATAGGGGCCCGGCAGGATGGCTCAGTGGTCTAAAGCGCCTGCTTGGGAAAGCTTGGGCG
>PVJA010044627.1:0-16070 GCA_004027025.1 Myocastor coypus | reverse complement strand
AGAGGTTCCTGACTCTTGTGTTGGGGCTCTGGCTGCTAGCTTTTGTGAATCCTGGCGGATGTGGTCTGTAGGTGGAGGTGGAGCTTTGGGATTGAGTAGTCCTGGTAGGCTCGTGGACCAGATCGGTTGCCAAACGGGCTATTTGATGGGTTCGGTGCTGGAGCTTGGGCTGGAGGGGTTCAAAAAAAAAAGGGGGGGGAAAGGGAAGGCAGGCCAAGGATCCTGACCCAGCCGGCGCGCAGGCTCAGCTCCCAGCGGCGCGACCTGGGCCTGGGCCGGAACAGGAAGTTTTATTGTTTCTTTTCTATCTTTGTTTCTGCTATTTTTACTCTTTAAAATAAAATTTAAAAAAAAAGAAAATGGAAATATAGTTTTTAAAGTTTCTAATACTAGGAGAAACTATCATACCGTGTCTATAAGTAGGACGTGGTCAAAGATACAGTATAAATCACATAACAAAAATTAAGATTAAACAATATTCAGAAATTGTATTAAATATTAATTAATTAAAATTAAATATTGCAAAATTAAAATTAAATTGAGTCCAAGAGGCCAGAATGTTGTATATCATATGTATGAAACTGATTAACGGAGAGTGCTCACATAGTATTTGAATAGATCAATATATATAAAGATATCAACTAAGAAAAAGTTTTCATGATAGTAAAGAATTACTAAGAATAACACATAGCATAAAGACTAGAATGGCAAACATATGATGAGCACTTCAAAAAAAAAAAAAAAAAAAACAAAGATGTCCTGTAGCTTATGTGGTCTTCGCAAGAGACCTGTCCCTCTGGAACTTCAGTGTCCAACCTATTTTTGAGTACTTGCATTTGCAGATACAAGGAATGTCAGGGTCTTGTGATGAGGTCGGGTGGCCCTGGGATCCGTGACTAGCGTCCTCATAAACAGAGGCAACAGAGACACAAGGGAGAGGCCACATGCAGACGGAGCAGAGGTTTGGGCTGCACAGGAAGGCCTGTGCCACCACAGCTGGAGGAGGCCAGGAAGAGTCGCCTCCGGAGCTTTCAAGGTGGCCTTGCCACACCTCAGCCTCAGACTGCGGGGCCCCAGGACTGACTCAAACTTTAATTTTCTCCCCATGAGCAGCTCTGAGACTTTGGGCTGGCATGTTAGCTTCTATGAGCCTCGGTTTCTCCGTCCCTCAGAATAAAGATGAAACAGGAGATGTTTAAAGCTGAGTGCGCCTGTGAATTGTCCCCAGCCAAGCACCATTACTGAGTTTCACTTCATGGTCTCCAGGGCTGCTTCCCACCAAATGGCATTGGAGCAAGCCAAGCGAGGCTTTCAGGGGACACAGTGTAATGTGCTATTCCCTCCCCAGTGTCCACCCTGCCCTTTCAAGATGGAACCAGGATGGGGGCCTGGATGCAAGGCGCGCCTGTAGTTTTCTGGATGCCTCTTAGCTTTGATTTCATTCTGCTGGGGTTTGTTGGCCTCAGGATAAGGGGTAATTCATCTGAGAATTGGCTTTTGCATGGGCTAGAGCAGCCTCCCAAGATGAGGACTGGCCAGGGAGACTGGGTGAGGAGAGCCCCCACCAGCTTGCATCTGGAGACAAGGAGGCTAAGTCAGGTGGCACCAGGCTTGTCTTGCAGGGTATAGGACAACTGCTGGGAGCAGGGAGCAGGAGCACCAGCTGGTTCCAGCGTGTGCGGGTTGGTGTACTGCAGCCCTGCTTCACCACAGAGCCGCAGATGCTCCTTCACCTGTACAGCGAGTCCACAGGGCCGGCTGCCTGCAGCTCATCAGAAACAGAGAGCCTGCATCAGTGCCAGCTCAGTAAACACGCCTTTTCTCTGAGCTTTTGTTATAATAATTATAGCACAGGGGCCTTCTGTAGTTGCCTCAAGTGTAGATATCTGAGATTATGGATTCAGAAGCACCAGGCTTCTGGAGTCCAAGTTTCTGGGCTGCTCTCAACCCTCTTTTGGGGCAGCAGCTGGGTGAGGTCCAGAGGCCTGGCGCCAGCTCTTGCAGGGCCCCACACTTCCTCTCCCGGTGCCCACAACTTTCTCCTTCCTTCCCTCAGCTTCTTGGTGGTGGGAGTGGGGCTACAAAGAAACACCTGTAGTTTTCTGGATGTTTCTTAACTTTGATTTTTTTTTTTTTTCCTGCTGGAGGTTTGTTGGCTTCAGACAAGGATAAAAATTGGGTAGGGGTAATTCAGTAGAAGATTGTCTTGGTTTCTGTGTAAGCACTGACGCATACCTTCTGGAGGGGCTGGTAGGCCTGGCGCCTCCCTCATGTCCAAGAGCAGTGAGCTTCACTGGCCTCCCAGGTACAGCCCTGCTGAGGGGCCTCAGAGAAAAGTTGAGGCTCCGGGAGAGGGGCCTGCTGGGTACCTGTCTTGGGTGTCCAGACTTCCAGTACAAGGCTGGATCCTAGAAACCAAGAGGCACTTGAGAGCTGGCTGGTCTGACCTCCATAGACTTCACATTTGCTCCAGGCCCCTGGGTCTCCTCGCACAGCTGCCAGTCCCCACCCTCCTACTGGAGCACAGACTCAACTGGGACAAAGGTGACTCCCTACGTGGTGTGGGAACAATGAAAGAAGGCCGTGCAAGAGGGAGGTGCTGTTCTATCCTCACCCCTTGACAGGTAGGGACCTGGAGGCCCACTGGGCTTCTGCTCTGTCCTTCCTGGCCTGTCTTGCCTCTGGCTCCCTCCTGCAGTTAAGACCTGTGGCCCCTGTGACATTTGTCGTCTGCCATGCAGTTGTTACCCAGGAGGGGAGTGAGAAATGTGGCTGCAGATTTTCCTTCCTTGGGGGGCGTCTTTTGAGCCATAGTACACGCACATTGCGGGGGTCTGGGTCTGGGAGCAGAAGCTTTGCCGTGGCTGGAATGGAGCTGCCTGGTCCTGCCAGACTCAGTTTGCAACAGGGGCCGCCACACCATAAAAATACCTAAGTAGACTGGCCACAGACCTTAGAATTAAGTTAAAAGCTTCAGCTATTGATGTTTTCAAAAATAGCATTTAGTAGGAGGCAGAGAGATGTTTTACTCAGGATGCTCCTTTCCTTTTGGGGGGCTTTTACATTTTATTGATTTCTGTGCCGAAATAGTGTTTTTGACGGTTTAAAATAGAATCCTGGGCGAAGGTATCCCAGGCTTGAGTCTTAAGTGGTAATTGACGCGGCTCTTCATAAACTCGCTTTAAAAACAAGACACTTGGGATCCACTTCCTGGGTTGGCTCCAGTTCTCCTTCTCTCAGGCTTATCTGTCGCCCCCGGGGCAGGGGTTGGGGTCTGGAAGAGGCACTAGGGAAACTGGAAGCTGCTGTCTCATTCTGCAGTGGGCTATGCTTTCTCTTCTCCCCCGGGAGTTGTGACAGAGAATGGGGTGCTGAACCTCAGCAGCATGTGTGGGGTCCACGTGGCCACTCTAGGTCTCCCTGTGAGGTCCCTCTGCACACTGCACCCAGCCTCCCAGTGAGAACACCTGCTGCGGAGTTCCTGGGACCTTGGGCAGATGTGGTGAAGTTTCCAGGCCTCAGAGAAGATCACCTGGAAAGGAGCAAATCCAGGGTGGGCTTCACACTCACGGGCAGTCCTCTGTGCTGTCAGCACGTAGGCCGCTTCTCATCAGCCCCAAAGATGCCTGGGTCCTCTGGTATTGCTGAGCTATTCCAAAGGACAGTGAGACAAAGCCTTGGGACAGGGTCATGGCCTGCTGCTCTGCTCTCTGCTGTGACTCTTACTGGCCCAGGTGCCACAGACTGAATGTATGTGTCATCCCAGTGTATCCAAGTCCTAACACTCAATGGGATGGACTTGGGAGGCAAGGCCTCTGGGAAGAGAGGAAGGTGTGAGGGTGGAGCCTATAAGGATGAGCATCTTCTACAAGGAGACCCCAGACAGGTCCCTCCTCCTCTCCACCCCTGGAGACCCAGTGCTAAGAAGGTGTTCTTCATGAACCAAGACTCCATCTTCTGCAAATATTGAGTCAACTAGAACCTTGATCTTGGATTTCAGCTTCCAGAGCTATGAGAAGTGAACTCTGTGGCTCATAGTCACCCAGGCTGTGACACCGTTACAGCAGCCTGAACACCAGGCCTCAGAGGACGTGGCTTGGCCTGCAGGCCCCATAGGAAAGGTGAGTGTCCACTTCAGGCTGTCAGGTTCTGCACTGTTGCTCTGGTGCCTCAGAGCTACCCACAGGCCTTGTGTGGTTATAGAGTGGGTTGCATGCTTCAGGACTGGCTTGTGGCCTGCAGAAGCCCTGTGGAGACCTCAGCTAACCTGGAGTCAGAGCCAAGCCCAAGATAGCTTCCTGGAGGAGAGGTTAGAGGGGTGCTATGGTTAGGGTCTTCAGTGTTATGAAGTCCATGTGTTCAAGACTTGGTCCCCAGGGTAGACTACTTAGAGGTGGGGAGTCTTTAAGAAGTGATTCATGGTAGAAGTTCTTTAGACCACTGGTGGTAGCCTGTCTTTCAAGGGGTTATAGAACCCTGGCCCCTTTCTTGCTCTCTTTTGCTTTCTGTGAAGTTAGTAGCCTTCTCTGCAGAGCAGGTACTACCTTGCCATAGGTCCCAAAGCCACAGAGACAGCTGGTCATGGACCGAAGCCTCCATAACTGTCAACCAAAATAACCTTTGCTCTCTATAGCTGACTACCTCAAGTGGTTTGTTATAGTGACAGAAAGCTAACGTAAGCAGCCAGGGTGTCCCAAGGACACCAGGGCTAATCCAGTGTCCAAGCAGTTGCACAGTGGAGATGGATATGTGTGTTCATCCATGTGCTATGCTCACAGTTCATATGTAAAAATAATGTATAGTGTATGTACATGCTCATGGGAACAGTTGTGCATGTGGATATGGCATGTAACCTGGGTAGGGAGACATGCTGAGCCATACCTGCTATGATTCTTTGAAATCCAGTGATGCTTTCTTTTTTGTCTTTTTGAAGCAGGGTCTCACTATGCAGTTCAGGCTGGCCTTGAGCTCACTTTCGTAGCCCAGGCTGGTCTCGAACTCACACTGATCCTCTTGCCTCAGCCTCCCAAGTGCTGGGATTACAGGCGTGTGCCACCATGCCCGGCTGAGTGATGCTTATTGATACTCTGCTATAATCATTTTATCCTGATGACCTATTTGCCCCAGTCACTGAACTGTAATGGGCCTGAGGTATAGCAAGGCAGGAAACAGGCTACAGTCATGGACTGAAGTGGACAGAGCCACCCCATGAGTCCTCTTTCTAGGTCATCACTGTTTAGCATTGAGAAAGACAGAGCACTGTTCGGGGGACACTGGACATCTAGGTTCCAGCAGGGTCTATAGCTTTCCAGAGAGGTCATAGTCATTCCTGCAGAGGGGATTTCTGTGCTGACCAGGTACTGCACAGCAATGGACCCTTGGGTAGCACCTGGGAAACCTTTGGTTCCGCCCCTGCCTAGGTGAGTGCCCACGAGGAGCTGACTCACAGAGGAAGGGGCCACCTCACGCTGGACTCTCCCTTTGCTTTCTTTGTAAGATGCCCATGAGCCTGTTTAAGGCAAAACCTATGTGGGGTGAAGACAGGGCTTTGGGTCTGGATGAGCTGAGTATGGGATGTAGACTTGAGGGGTCTAAGAGAGCTCAACATTAAACCATAAAAGATGTAGCTGCCCTCTTTGTAGCTGTCCCCTAAGTCAAGGAGGAAGGGAGGAGCTCTGTTGTGACATGGCTGGGTCTTGTGGGCATGGGGACATCCTTGATGGCTGGGCAGGCTGGCACAGTCAGTCAGTGCTGGCAGGGGCAATAAGGGTAGCATGGCAGAGAGTAGCCTGTGCTCAGCATTGCCTGGGTAGAGAGGAGAGCCCTGTAAGACCACAGCGATCTCAAGCTGAGCCAGCACTGGGCATCTTAGGTGGATCGAAGCTACTTTTCTTGGTGCTGAGACAAAATTCCTGGCACCCAAAGTTAAAGGAGGAAAGGTTTTATTTTGGTTTATACTTTGTAGAGGCTTTAGTCCATAGCTGGCTAGGTGCAAGCAGAGGGGTATTGCAGAGAAGAAACAGTCCATGGCATGCATGTCAGGCAGAAGGCCTCAAGCAGCAGAGCAGCTGCAGTGAGCCTGCCTTTCCTCTTTATCCCACCCAGCTGCAAGTCTTTTGGGTGATATCACCCACACCCAGGGTAGGGCTCCTGTCTTCAGTAAATCCATACAGCCACACCTACAGCTACTCTAGTTGTCATCAGTGGACTAATTTAGTATCATACACCCTTAACCCCATCTTCACACTCCCGAGATATAGCCAGTTCCCAAAAGCCTCACCCATAGAATGGGGTTTTAGCGGGATGACTAGACATAAGCCATAGCAAGGTACTACCCCATGCTGTGGCATCAGGGCCCACCTTCTTTGCCTGGCATACTGCTCCGTATCATGCATTTTACTCTGTAACCAGCCTGCACCAGATCCACCCAGGCATGGGGAGGAGCCAGGCACAGCCTGGCCTCGTCTCCTCCTCATCTTCCTCACTGGGCTCCCCATGAAGAAGAAAGCCATTCCCAGGAGACAACCCAGGCTAGGGTTTGAGGGCTTGAGCTTATGAGAGAAAATGAAGGCAGATGATGCTGAAATCTTGCCCCTGGGGGATCCTTGACTTTCACCAGCAGACTTCTCGGCTCTGCAGGCAGACGGCCCTGCTAGCACCCTGAGTCTGTTAGAAGGAGGGGCTTCTGGGGAGGAGAGAGAGGCAGGAGCCCAAGTTTTCAAACAACCCTCAGGATTGAAAGGAAACCCCCCACATGAGGAGGGGTAAAGACTCTGCCTGTTCCCTCTTTGTAGTCAATCCTGTGTGTAAGTGATTAATAATAACTTCAGAAGTTTTCCGTGCTTGTTGGTCTCACAGTGGGTCAAGTCTTTCTGCTTGAGTTCACTTCCTCTGATATTATCATGTTTGAGCTGTGAGGAACTCTTCAGGTGGTTGGAAACAGGTATTTGAAGTCGGCAGTCCGGGTGGTATCCTGAGCACAGCTGAGATCCTAGGTAGACTGTGGTGGAGGTTGCCAGCGGGGTGTGAGGCTGAATAGAGGGGCTCTGAACAGACAGCCTCACCCTCTTAAGTTTCCTCAGGGCATCCTCATGCCTTCCAAACACCTGGTCACAGGCCTGCTTCTCTTCTGACTAGTGGTGACATTTGTAGTCCATCTGTGAATTCTAAAAGTGATGGATGAGGCTGAAAGATGGATTAACAAAGTACTGCAAGATGTTTCAACTCATTGCCTAGGCCTGGGAGGGCTTGGATGGCTCAACTGTCCACACGTCCCTGGTTCTTAGGGTCCAATGTGATTAGATTAAGTGTATGTGACAAGGCAGGTGGCAGGGCCTGAGGGCCTGAATAGCCTCCTGGGAATGGCTCCTCACACACACCTGTCAGCTACACCTGAGGGCCCTGTGCCCCAGCTCACTGCCTGGCCCCATGGTGGGTAGTGTGGGACCCTGTTCCTGTGGAGCAATAGTCTTCTGAACTGGATGCCCAGTCCTGGGTTGTGCAAGAGCACCATCAGGGGGCAAAGAGGCCTAGCTCTGCCTTTAGGCCAATTGTCTTGGCAACTGAGGAACTGTATTAATAATGTTAAGGGACACACTGCCCTGTACCCTGACTTCTTCCCTATGTCGCTGGTCATGCTCTGGGGACATCACTGTATGGGCAAGGGGGGCTCTCTGAGAGCAGAGAGCTTGTCAGTTGCACTCTGCCCCTCCTTTTTCTGTGTCATGCACATTTTAGGTTCCTAATGACCACAGTTTCCTCTTTGGATACTTGGCTCTAATAACCCAGCAGACACCCAAAATGTCCTTTCTGCTGGTCAGCAGCAGTGCGTACAGGGGTTTTTCTGTGCCTCCCTCCCCAGCCATATGGCTTCCTATGTCCTCTTTTCCTTTTTCTATGGCAGCAGCCACCAGACAGGGAGGTGGGGTTGCTTGGACAGCTTGGGTCCTAGAGTGATCACAGCAGAGAGAGCGCACCCCCCCCCCCACGCACAGTCTCAGTGGGCAAAGAGCCAGTGACAAACAGCCTTGAGGAGTCGCAAAATCCTGAGATGTCTGAGCACTGCTTGGTCTTGCAATATAATCCAGCCTGTGCTGACTGCACACACTCCAGAGACTCTTTGACTGGGCTGGAGAGGTAGCCCAACAGTCTCAGCTCCTGCCTCTGAAGGACAAGGACCTGCATTCAATTCCTGGTACCATATGCTGCGCCGGCCCCAGAACCCTGTGTGTACTGTGCTGGCCACTGAAACTGACCATGGAGGAGATCAGCGATAACCTCAGCACCGGTGAGGCTGAGGCAGGAGGATCACCATGAGTCTGAGCTACATAGTGAGATCTTGTACCAAATAAATAAGTAAATAAGTAAGTAAATAAATGATTTTAAAGAGTTGAAAAAAAAAAGACACCTTGGTTGAAGAGGGTACCAGTGTACAAACCCAGGGAGCAGCTGGAGCGATGCCCCTCCTTAGCCTGCTGGGAGAGCTTTGTAAGCATCCAATGTCACTGATCTCATTAGCCTTGAGGAAAAAATGGCCCAAACCCCCAACTAATCGGACCAGGCACACCCTTGGCTACACGTTTTCCATAGGGCACCTGTGCCTCTCAGCCCTGGATGGTGTCTTAAAGGACTTAGCAATAAGCACACCTGTGCCCTTTGACCTTGTGGTGAGAACAGGGGAAACGTTTGGATCCCAAGGCTGCCCGTGGCTCAAGTGCTGGTGGGATGCGATGACCCTCCTGTCACCATACAGAAGGTGACACTGAGGTCTGGAGAAGTGGCATCCTGAGGACTCAGCTGACCTCTGCCATTTTGACATTTCCTCGGCATCGTGACCCCAGGGCTCCCTGTGCCACTTGGGGGCCTGCTCAGGCTGCCACAGAGTAGTTGTGCTCTGGGCCCTGTGTCAGGAGGGCCACAGCCTCCTTTGTCCCCAGGACACCCGATCCCTCCATGTTCTCCCTCTTCCCAGCCAGAAGAAGCCCTACCCCCCCACTCCTGCAGTGCTCAACACTTGCACCTCGGCGAGCAGCCTCTGCGTGGCCTGCTGGTGCCCAGTGCCAGGAGACAGCTGGCCCCGCCAGGGCCATGGCTGCAAACCCCTGCCTGCTCCTCCTTCTCGCTGCGGCCACTTTTTTCATGAGTGCAGAGCCAGCTCCTGTCATCCGTGGCATCCCCAGAGATGTCATCCCTTTTATCTTGCTTTATCCCCTGTGTATACATAGATCTGTGGGTTTTCTAACTTATTATAAAGCAGCACAAATCACTTTTGCGGAAAAAAAAATCTTGCAATGAAATCCAACATAAAAGAGATGTTGAGCAAAGCCATTCGGGGGAAGCTGCAGGGGCGGACCTGGCAGAAGCCACTGGGAAGAGGACCAGACAGACCTGACCTCCTCAATGCCCAGACTTCCCGGCCTGGGACCTCCGAGGGGTTTTGCAGTTTGCAACACTGAGCATCTCCAGTGGTCCTCCGTGTCCAGGATTCCTGCGTCTGCATGCTTCCTTTGTCCAACCACTTTAAGTCCAGCTGTTCCCTCCGAGCCTGACTACTCCTTCTGCATCCAGCTACTCCCTGTGTGCAGCTGCTCGCTCTAGGCTGAGCTACTTCTTTTGAGTCCAGCTGCTCTTTCTGTGTGCAGCTGCTGCCCTTGTACCCATGGGCCTGGTGTCCGGTGTAGTGACGTGTGCTTATGTCACAAGGGACCCTGTACCACAAATGCTTCTACAGTTGTACACCTTGAGGCAAATGCATCAGAGTGCCCGAGAGTTGGGGGACGCCAGGACCTAAGCTTGACAGCCCAGGCCACATGTCAGTCATGAGCACAGTACTGCTTGCCCTGGGGTAAAGCAGGGCGGGATCCACACTAGCCTCAGCCTTCTTGACTGAGCTTATGTCAAAGATTTTTCTTGTCGGTGTTCCTGGGACCTGCACACTGCCTTGGATTTGGTCTGCTGGAAATCTTCAGCCAGAGACCTTTTGTTACTTTAGGGTTGGGTTCAGCCAGCTATTTCTTTTGCAGTGCGGAATTGCTGTGCTTCTAATTTCTCCAGGACTCTCCTAGTCCTGGATTCACAATGGCTGTTCTGCTTGATGACATACAGTGGGACATACCAACCTGGTTTATCATTGGACCCAGTGACCCAGGCCACTGTGATTGACTCAGGTGTGGACACGTGACTGGGCTCTGCCCAATCAGAGTGTATCCCTGATGGCTCACGACCTCTCTCTGCCTCTGGATTTGGGCCTGGAAGGGATGGCTGGAGCTGATGGGGCCAGGTTGTTGCCATGCAGAGCCTGGGAAAGAGACCAATGAGGAGGTGAGCCTGATCCTGGAGGATGCCATTAGACCCTTGGATCTAGCCTGAATCATGTGCCAACCCTGGTAGCACTGGGGCCTTTCTTTGAGCCAGGCTCTCTGCATCTTGTCTGAGGGTGGAGACGTATGACTTCAACGCTGTCTCTTCGTGATAGTGACCTTCCGCAAGGCCCTGGCCGTGCTCACTTGTCTCCGTCTTCCTCTTCTAGGAACTGGGCTGCCAGTGTTGGCTCACTTTGCAAGGTGAGAGGTTGGGGACTGCTCAAAATGGCTCTGCAAAGGCTTTTGTGCTTCGTGGATTGTTAAAGCCAGGAATGTGACTTCTTTGCTCCTCCAGTGGAGTACTCTGCTCACTGCATGTCCTCCCCATGCACAAACAGAGGATACGCTCACCTGGATCCTCCACATCACTTTTCCCTGAACCCCCTCCTCCACGGGGGGGGGGGGGTGGAGCTCTCCTTCTCCACCACAACTTGCAGCATCCGCTCCACCCCCAGGGTGCCCGCCAGCCTCCTGACACCTCCTCTTGGCTGGCTTAGACACGCTCCCCTTGCTGTGGTCGGTCAAGTGAACACTGGCTTCTCCCGGTATCACACTGAAGCTCGCTAAGGGTGGATCAGGGCTCTCAGTTGCCCCCTTCCCAGGGTCCAGGTGGTTCAAGATGGACATTTGGGTAACAGGTGGGCAAATGGTTCCCCAGCATTGGACTTCTCAATTGCTTTAGCACAGATTTTGAGCTACGGCTCTGCTCTTTTCCTGCTGTAGGGAAAAGTCCTTGGCATTGTCTCAGACTCCGGGTTCCAGGTGCTTTACCTGTATTGATGTGAATTCTGGTGCAAAATGACAGTGCCTCCATTGGACACAAGGGATCCTGAGGTGCAAGGAAGAGACCTGGCTGCCCTCAGTCTCCAGAAAATGGGGGGGGGGGGATCAGGTTCCTTGTCTCACAACTGGAGCACATGGTTTTTACTCTCTTTGGGTCCCTGCTCAGCTTGATGCCCTTCCTGTCCAAGCAAGAAGGGACTGTCACGTCTTGCTGGAGGAGTGCCCCGACCCCAGCAGCCCAGAGCTGCCTAGCTCCTGGACCCTCCAGCTGCTCTGCCTAGCATCAGGTAGGTTGGTTAGTTTAAGACTAACTCCCAGATAGTAAGCAGCAGGCCTGGGGCCAGGCTCAGTGGCTCAGTAGATTGACAGCCTTCGGAGATTGCAGTCCGGTTTCAGGCATGGGGGATGGGACTTCTGAGAAGCTGGCTTGGCTCCATTGCCCCAAATCAGCACAAAACCATTCACCGGGTATTGTTGCTGTCTGGGTCTGGGCCGGAAGGCAGATGCTGCTGTATGCTCCTCGCTGGCTGTGGATGGGCTGCAGGGGGTGCTCTGCCGGCCTGCAGAGAGCTGCGCCATAAAGTGGCATGCCTGCATCGTTGTCCCCTCCACGTGCCACCTGTGACAGTTTCCGTGGCACTGTGGCGGGAGCACTGGACTGGGAGCCTGCATCTGAGGTGCAGTGGGAGGCGGCACAGGCTGGGCCGGAGCTGCTGTGAGGACTTGGGCTCTGCAGAATTCAGAGTGTGCCGTTTCTTTTGAAAGTCACCTTAGGTGACTTGCCTCTCCCAAACGCCCACCCCCAAACCCAAAACATCCTCAAGAGAATTGAAAGCGGGTTTAATGGGGTGCTGGGGCTGGCACACCCTGGCTGGTGGTGGGTGGTGTGCGTCACCGGAGCCAAGAGTTGGCTCAGTCAAGGCAGAGCCTGGAAGAGCTACCTGTGGGGTTGGAGCCCTGAGTCCTCCCTGCTATGCTGCTGATTCGGGGACTTGTGAGGGAAAGCATTTCCTTGTTTCCCATGTGGGAAACAAGGGGGATCCTGAGGAGCTCCTGGAGTAAAGAAATGCCCCTGCAATGCCTGCCTGCCTTGGACCCTCTGAGGGCCATCATCCTGCTAGCCCTGGGTGAAGCTGATGGTCTGGGTCCAGCCAGCCCTAAGTGTTGCACTGGGCCTTGAGTAAGCTGATTCATCTCTGAGCCAGAATTGTCCTCCTCAGCACATTGGAAGGAAAGACAGCACGGCAGAGGTGAACTACTCAGAGAAAAGCGTTCCAAGGCCTGCTTCTCTGCTGAAGGTGGCCTGGCTCTGAGCTTACCACAGTTGACTGCAGAGGCAAACAGGGGCAGATAAGGGGGCATGGTGACACAGCTCACCTCGTAGTCATTCTGCAGAAGCCTGGCCGCTCCTGAGCCCCAAGTTTTTCTAAGGCTCCTTGGGGCATTTGGGCGGGTCCTCCTCCCACTCCAGTTCCTCTGATTAGGCCCGGCCCAAGGACTGGTGCGTCCCTCGTCACTGGCCTGTGGGTGGCATGGGGCAGCAGGGAGGCCAGGTGGGGCTTGTAGTCCAGACCAGGGTGGTGAAGGGCCCTGAGAGCTGACAAAGAGGGCCGTGGGTGCCTCTGAAGGGCGAGGCCCCTCCCGTGGCCGTGTGCGCAGGCCAGCCTGAGCTCCCCTGTGTAAGCCTGCAGTTTGGTTGGCACTCTGCTGCCTCGTCAGCCTTCAGTGGCCTTGGCCTGGACCTCAGTTTACTAGGTGTGCAATGGGATGAGAACCTATGCCCTGGGGGTTGTTGGGAAGGATAAATTAAACATTCATTTATCAAGCATCCAACTGGGAGCCAGAGGAAATCTTTCTGAGATATCCAGAGGGGCTGAAAAGCCCGCCCCAGCTGTCAGGAGGGTAGTGCCGACCCCCTTTCCCCTCCAGCTAAGGTGCCTCTCAGTACAGACCACGTCCCCTGAGCCTCACACCATCTGGAAGCTGAGGCTCAGAAATAAGAGTGGGAAAGATTAGATATTAATTTAATTTAGTTCGGGTTCTAATTGTCTGGAGAAAGTTCCTATGCACTAACATTAATTTATTTTCACTTAGGGCCAGTTATGCTAATTCAAATCCACTTTAAGTATTGAAGTACTGATATTGTGAATCAGATAATAAAACTGATTAAGGGAGTGGGGGAGGGCAGGAAGGGGCTCTGGGGCAGCCCGAAGTTGTTTCCACCCAGGAAGAGGAGGAGCCTCGTCATCTGCATAGGGCGAGGAAGGCCTGTGTGTCCCTGCAGGACTGACTGACTGGTGGCCCTTACTGGGTATGGAGCTTGGAGCCCAGCTCTGTATGCAGGCCCAGTGGGATGCCATGATACGACACAAGAGGACCCTGACTCTTTCCTCAAGTTACTTGGCAACTTACCATGTGCTAGTGGAATGGCTGCTGTGGGGCTGGCACTAGGTCAGGCCTGGGGATCAGGAGTGAGCTGGGTTGTGGAGGGAAAGGGTACTGGGGCCACCATGGAGGGCCCGGAATGCTGGGTTAGGCCAGAACTGGGGGGTGGAGGACCGGATTCAACATAAAGGGAGGTGGCAATCTATAACCAGTGGAGCTGGCCACACACCCCTACTCCCTAAAGATGGGTGCCTGGCTAAGGCATTACCTAAGAAGACAGGCCAGGGGTAACCTTATTCTGCCACCTCAGCTACTTCTGGGCCAACCCCATTTCAAGGTCCTCCTCTCCTACAGTGAGAGGAGGTGCCTTGAGGTTGTCACTACACAGATCACACTGCGTGGTAGAGCAAAGGGCCTAGGGCCGGGAGCCCTGCATGGCATCAGAGATCAGGACATGGAACCTGGCACACAGCTGCTGTACGGGGCAAAGCTCCTGCCCTACAGACTCAGATCCCAGAGACAGGGTAGAAGGGAGCTGGGAAGTGTCTGTAATGCGAACCCCTGCCCACATGTACTCAGTAGATGCTTGTCCCATGAGTGAGTGAGTGGTCAGTGCGGAATGAACATGGCTGGAACTCTGTCCTGTCTTGGGGAAGAGCAGGGCCTAGAGTCCTCTGATCCTTGCTGGCCTTCAGGCTGAGTGGGAGGGGGACACAGGGAGCAGTCCAGATGATGACCTGCACGATGCTCAGTGTGGTCAACCGAGAACCTTGCGTGGGAGCCACAGCCTCTGAGCCACGTCTTAGCTGCGTTAGGTGCTGAGCCACTTGGCAGAGCCTCCCTGGGCAGAGGAAGAGCCTCTTCTTTCTGGGAGAGAAGGGAAGAAGGCTAGGAGGGGAGGTGGGGCGCTAGTGTGACCAGGGTACCTGAAGGCCTGAGCCCAGGATGCACAGGAAAGAGCAGGGCAGATGGTCAACGAACTCCACTTGGGAATGTGCCATGCCACTTTGTCACTGCCCCCTTGTGAACTGTGTGTCTTTGGGCAAGGCAGCCGTTGTCTCTGGACCTCAGTGGCCCCAAGGATCGAATCAGGCTGGGGGATGGGTGTGCTCTGCCCCCGGCTTGTCTCTGGCTGCGGTGCTTGCTCAGGCTGTGCCTGGGGAGAGCTGAGTCCTCCGTGTGGGGGCGGCTGGAGCAGGGCCCCTATTTGCTGGCAATGTGACTCATCAGGTGTTGACACTGAGTCATCGGGAAGGAGGTAAAGCGTGGCTTCCTGGCTCCAGTACGTGGATCTGAACACAGAGCTGGACAGTACATTCTGAGTAGCTGCAGGCTGGCTCTCTCCACGAGGCCCCAGGGACCAGTCCTTCTCTTGGGGCAGTCCTTCAATCAGGGATCCCGGGCGCTGGAGGACTTCTGGTCCTGGTGCCTCCCGGCACAGATAGAAAGACCAAGTCCAGGGAAGGACACAAGAAGCCCCAGGACACTGCATGTGGGCTGTCCGCAGCCACATTAGGTCATAGGATTGGGGAAGCACAGGCTTGATTGGCTGAAGCTCACAACCTGGTAGTGTGGATCAGAGACGAGAGTGAGTTGGCTCACCTACGGCCTGGGGAAGGAAGGTGGAAAAGATCAGGGCTTGTGCCACCTTTCTGCGGGAAACATGGGAGCAGGGGGTGAGGCTTCGGGAAGCGCAGGCCAGACGTGGAATAGCATGCTGGGCAGCGTCTATTTCTGAGAATGCTCCTGCCTCCTCATGTTCCCTCTCTCCTGATCCTGCATCCCCATGTGTCCAGTGAGCAGAGCTGTGCAAGGTGTCCTTTTAAAACAATAAGCACTGAGTGCAAAGCCAGGAGCATGCAGGCTTAGCTGACATGCGTTGGTAGGTGGCCTAAGGAAGGACAAGGAATGAAGGGACGGATGGATAGGTGTATGCATAGATGCTCATATGCATGAGTACGCCTGGATGGGTGGATGGATAGGCGAGTGAGGGGTGGATGGAGGGACACGTGGAAGGTGAGCAGGTGGGTAAATGGGTGGACGTATTGGTAAGGGGATAAGTGAATAAATATGTGGATGGGTGAAAGGGGTAGGGATATAAGGATGAGCAGATGGCTGGAGGGATGAATGTATAGATAGGCAGATGGGTGAGAGACAGAAAGATAAAGGAGTAGGCACGTGGGAGGATGAACAGTGGACAGGTAGCCACATGTGTCGGTTTAACAGTGGGTAGATGGATGTAGGTTGAATGTGTTGTGAATGGATGGGTAGTAGATCAGTGGAAGGAAGGATGGAAGGATGGATGATGGATGGGTGGATGAACTGGTGAGAGTGTAGCAGTATTTGTGGATAGGTATGTGTGGGTGAGAGGTAGATGAATGGATGGAAGGAAGGATGGATGGGTGGGTGGGTGGATGGATGGATGGATGGGTGGATGGATGGGTGGTTGAGTGTAAGGGTGGATGGATGGAAGGATGGATGGATGGGTGGATGGATGGATGGATGGATGGGTGGATGGGTGGATGGGTGGGTGGATGGATG
>PVJA010044626.1:0-16045 GCA_004027025.1 Myocastor coypus | reverse complement strand
TTTTTTTTTTTTTAAGAATTTTTTATTTTATTTATTTATTTTTTCTTGTTTTAGAACCTTTGTTTGTTTATTCACTCATTTTTATGGCCGGCTCAGCGCGCCCCGAGGGCAGGGCTGGTGCAGCATGTGGTGCGGGGGATCGAACCGCGGTCCCTGAAGCCGCCCAAGCTTTCCCAAGCAGGCGCTTTAGACCACTGAGCATCCCGCCGGGCCCCTGATTGTATGTTTATTTCCGAGGGCCAGGGCCCACACCGACCTTGAAGAGTAAACAGGAAACCATCGATCTGTCTCAGGAAATGAGCTGGTGTGCGGGCTACCAAGGCGCTGCGGATTTCCCTCCTTTTCCTTTAGTACCTTCTACACTCACTTCCGGGTTTCGATCACTAGCGTCCTCTTCCCTATAACAGAGTCCGCCTAGCTCCCCCGGCCCCACCCTGGACTTCACCCCAGAGAATAGCCAATAGGCCTTGTCCTTTAATAGATACCCGTGGCTTTACGTCACTACCAATCTCAGCCAATCATCAGGTGGGGTAGGCGTTACCAAAAAATAATCCTCACTTCCTCCTAAATGGGCACCCTTGCTGCGTCACCTCGTGATAGATTATCTTTGTAACCAATCAGTGAGCAACGCTGGGCCCAACCCACCTCAAGCACAGCCAATTACAATGAAAGTGGGGGAATGGGGTGGAGAGTGGAAAACTTGCCCCTCTGACTAGCTTTGAAGAGCTGCATCAGGAATCAGTGAAGCTCCAACTTTCTCCTAGTCGTCGCTGCACCCAACAGCGAATATTTCGCGGGCCCAGCTCTGCCTAAACTCGACCCCACCCCAAGATGGGGCCCAAGGCTCATATTTCATCCCGCCAGTGTTTCAGGGGCACGATTTCCCATCCCTGAAATTCTCTAGGGAAACAACCCACGTGCAAGGCCGGCGCCCCGCACGCCGCCGCCCCGTCGTAGAGGGGGGACGGCGATGCTTGGTGCCCGCGCCGATCTTTCCATTCAGCGCGTCTTTCCTCCACGTTCCCAGCCCGAGCCGACACGGGGGTGGGAGGAGCCTCAGCCTGCTCGAACCGGGAGAGGCCGAGGCTTCTTAAGGTAGAACAGCCGCTTGCGGGCCTCCTGTGCCCAGCCTCACTGCCTGCCGACTTCCGTCTCTGGTCCCAGAGCCTTGGTTCCAGTCGTGTGTTTTTTTTTTTTTTTAAGGGATTTATCAGATCGGACAGAATATAAAATTAATGTAGAAAACTTAAAATAATAAAAGTTATATAGCCGGGCATAGTAACACCTGCCTATAGTCCTGCAGTCCGGGCTCTTGGAGTTTTGAAGCAGGAGGATCACTTGGAATGAGAGGCAAGCCTAGACTATGTAGTGAGGTCTTTTTTTGTGTTTATTGGACCGGAGATTGAACTCAGGCCCTTGGCTTGCGAGGCAAGAGCTATTTCCCAGGCCGCTATGTAGCGAAATCTTGCATCAAAAGCCGCGAACGGGCCAGGCAGAGAACTCTGTGGCACATATGCTTGCCTGGCAAGTGCAAGGTCGTGAGTTTGAACCTGTCCCGCAAAAAACAAAAAACAAAAACAAAACCCGCAAACAGCCGGGCGTGGTGGCTCACGCCTGTAATCCCAGCACTCGGGAGGCTGAGGCAGGAGGATTGGTGCGAGTTCGAGACCAGCCTGGGCTACAAAAGTGAGCTCAGGACCAGCCTCAACTGCATAGCGAGACCCTGTCTCAAAAAGACAAAAAAACAAAACAAAACAAAAAAAAACACCCCGCAAACAACAAAACTAAAAAGCTATACAAAAGAAACAAACTGCAGAGAAGTCTGGGTTTTGCACTGAGCTACATCCCCTTCACTTCTCCGTTTTCTTTTTCTGTCTTTTTGAGACAGGGTTGCCTCAGTCTCCCAAGTGCTGGGATTACAGGTATCCGCCACCACACCTGGCTCTCCCTTCCCTTCTCAATTTAATTTTTGAGACAAAGTCTGCAAGTTGAACTTTTCTTTTTTTTTTTTGCGGGACTGGGGATTGAACTCAGGTCCTTGTGTTTGCCAGGCAAGTGCTTATTCTACTGAGCTATTTCCCCAGCCCCGTTCTTTTTTTTAAAGAATTTTTTATTTTTATTATTATTTTTTCTTGTTTCAGAACATTTATTTGTTTATTTTTATGGCCAGCTCAGCCTGCCCCGAGGCTGGTGCAGCATGTGGTGCCGGGGATTGAACCGAGGTACCTGCAGCCTCCCAAGCTTTCGTAAGCAGGTGCTTTAGACCACTGAGCCATCCTGCTGGGCCCCTGTAAGTTGGACTTTTAACTTGAGAACTTTCTGCCTCTTTCTAGAGCGGTGGGAGCACAAGGCCTGAATCACTCCTGGTAGGAGTGTTTTTTTTTTTTTTTAAACCTTATTTATGCTATGGGGGGATGGGGCTGGTGCAGCACTTGGGGGCAGAATTCTTCTGAAGGGCAGTTAGGAGTCCTAACTTGGTCCCTTGGTTTGATAAGTATCTTTTTTTTTTTTTAAGCCGGCCCTAGGGGTGGGGCTGGCGTAGCATGTGGTGCAGAGGATTGAACCACGGTCCCTGAGGTTGCTTAAGCTTGCCCAAGCAGGTGCTTTAGACCACTGAACCATTTCACCCACCCTGTGTTTGTGGCTTTTTTTTTTTTTTTGAGACAGGGTCTCAGCATGCTGTTCAGGCTGGCCTTGAACTCATGTTGGTTGGGCTGGCCTCAAATTCAGTGATCCTCCTGCCTCAGCCTTTCCACTGCTGCAATTACAGATATGTGCCACCACATCTAGCTTAATGTCGCTATTTGAACAATTAAAATGTTACATTAAAAAAATCTTTAGGCTCTTTGCTGCATCTCCTGCAAGAATGAAGACCATTCTTAGCAATCAGACTGCCGACATTCCAGAAAATGTCGACATCACTCTGAAAGGATGCACAGTTATTGTGAAGGGCCCCAGAGGAACCTTGCGGTGGGACTTCAACCACATCAATGTGGAACTCAGTCTCCTTGGGAAGAAAAAGAAGAGGCTCCAGGTTGACAAATGGTGGGGAAACAGAAAGGAGTTGGCAACTGTCCGCACCATCTGTAGCCATGTACAGAACATGATCAAGGGGGTCACGCTGGGCTTCTGTTACAAGATGAGATCTGTGTATGCTCACTTTCCCATCAATGTTGTTATTCAGGAGAACGGGTCTCTTGTCGAAATTTGGAATTTCTTAGGTGAAAAATACATTCGCCGAGTTCCTATGAGGGCAGGTGTTGCTTGCTCAGTATCTCAAGCCCAGAACGATGAGCTCATCCTTGAAGGAAATGACATTGAACTTGTTTCAAATTCAGCTGCTTTGATTCAGCAAGCCACAACAGTCAAAAACAAGGATATCAGAAAATTTTTGGATGGTATCTATGTTTCTGAAAAGGGAACAGTTCAACAGCCGGATGAGTAAAATCCAAGAGTTGATGCAGCCACAGAAACAAGCCTCTGGATTATAAGCCAACATGTGATATTTTGGTGAGACAATAAAAGATCTTTATTAAATAGCTGGGCGTGGTGGTGCACGCCTGTAATCCCAGCACTCAGGAGGATCAGCGTGAGTTCGAGACCAGCCTGGGCTACCAAAGTGAGCTCAAGGCCAGCCTGAACTGCATAGGGAGATTCTGTCTCAAAAAAAAAAAAAAAAAAAAAAACTTTTTTTTTTTTAGCCGGGGGTGGTGGCACACACCTGTAATCCCAGCACTTGGGAGGCTGAGGCAGGAGGATTGGTGCGAGTTCCAGACCAGCCTGGGCTACAGAAGTCAGCTGAAGGCCAGCCTGAACTACATAGCAAGACCCTGTCTCAAAAAGACAAAAAACAAAAACAAAATAACTTTATTTTATTTATTTATTTATTTTTTTTGCCTTCACGTTGTTTTATAGGCATAAGTGATTGAGAAAGGCTTAGCAGAAGATGAAATCGAGGCATCAGCGGCAGAGCCCTGCACCGCATGGGCCGCGCGGGGGAACATCTCGCTCGTCAAGGCTCTCAGAGGATTTCTAAGTGAACTGCACAGCGGGCGCATCTTGTCCATTTGTCCACCGCGTGTTAAAAAAGTCAATTTTCTTACAACTTATCTCACTTCTGGCTGCCAGGCCTGCAGGGGAGGCCGCCGCGTACCCTTGTCTCCACTCTGCTGGCGCAGGGCCTCGCTCGGGCTGCGGAACCGTGGGAGGGAGCCGACCGGACCTTCCGACCCGCTCGCGAGCATCTCCAGAGCCCAGGGCGCGGCGGAGGCCTTCTCAACTTCGCCCCGGTGCCCAGGGCCTTCATGAACTTCCCGGGAGAGGAGAAGTCCAGCCTCGCTGGGGGCTGCCGAGGCGAGCGCGGAGCTGAGCGCCGAGCGAGGGGCTGACAGCTGCGGGCCGCACGCGCCGCGCCTCCGGGCCGCTCCGCTCTCCCCGGCTCGGCTCCTGGCGGCCGCCGCGCCTCCTTAACCCGCGCAGGGAGGCGGGCGGGGCGGGGCGGGCGCGGGTCGGGGCGGAGCCGGGGCCTGCAGCGGAGCGGAGCCGGCCCGACCCAGCCGAGCTCCGACCCGCCGCGCGTCAACCTCCGGCTCCCGGGAGCAGGACCCGCCGAGCCCGAGCGGTGGCGGCGCAGGATCCCAGGCGCAAGGCGCGGCGGCCGCACGGACGGGCCTCGAGGGGGCGCTGCCGCCGCGGGACCCGCACGGGAGGCGTCGGCGCGGCCTCTGGACCCCGCCGCCCAGGCCGGCGCGGGGCGCGCGGGGAGCCGAGAACCCCGCCCCGGGCGCCGGGCGGAGGCGGGAGCGGGCCGCAGGAGCGCGTCGGGGCGCGGGGGACGCGCCCGTCCTGCCCGGAGGCGACCGGACCCCGTCCTGGCTCGGGAGGGGATCCCAGAAGTGGAGAGAGCTGCTCTTTCCTTGAGGAAGCCGCCGCCCTCTGGCCGCGCGCTGCGGACACTTGACCTCGCCGTCGGCGTGGAGGGGTCCCGCCCGCGGGGCGCACATCCCGGCCCCCGCCCTCAGCGAGCCGGGAGTCCCGACGCGCGGGAGCCCGGGGGGCGCTAGTGGCGGGGAGCCGCGGGCTGCAGCTGCCCCGCGCCCGGTCGGACGGCACCAGCCACTCACCCCGGCCCGGACGGTGGACCGCGGCCCGGCCCCTCTGCCTGGGGCTCCTGCAGACCGAAGGCGCCCTCTGCCCGCGACAGACCCAGCTCGGGGGGCAGAGGTGCTTGCCCGAGGGGGAGGAGACGACCCCAGCTGGGGAGAGGCTCCTCCCCGCCTCCCCCGGACAGCAGGCAGGGTGTGGGGGCCGTGTCACCTCCCCCAGGTAGGACCTCCCTCTCCTCCGCCCTCTGCGCCCCCGCCTCAGGAGACCCAGTGCCCCTTGCCAGCTTGGGAGGCTCGACCAAGTACGGGAAGAGCTGCTGAGGATGAGACCTGTCACCTGCCTCTGAAGAGGGGATTCCCTCCAACCCCGAACTCCAGGACCCGGCAGTTTCCTCCTTTTGCTGGGGGAAACTTGGAGGCAGGTAAGTGCTTTCGGTGCTCCTCTCCCTGGGGTCTTTAGGCACCCGCTGGTGTCAGGGCCGAATCGGTGGATCTCGGGTTTCTTACTAGGGAGGCCGTGAGGACTCAGTCATCTGGGAAATGACTGTTCTGAAGCACCTTCTGATTTGAATCCATAGCTTGCTGCAGAGGCTGAAAAATGGGTTACCAGGGGTGTGGAGTCTAAAGGATGCGATTCACGGGAGGCCCTTCGAGAAGTGGCTGTGTCTGTTGGGGACAGAGAGCTGACAGTGCGTGTGTGTTCCCAAGCCCAGGCATCAGACAGGCAGAACCCAGGGACTCTTAAGCTGCCCGCCAACTAGGTACCTTCTTGCCTACAGTTGCCCTCAACAAAATCGTATGGGCATCCGTGTCCTAGAGCTTGCTAGGGAAAGCGTGATGCCCACTGGCAGGGGTCCCCTCCAACCCGCTGTAATTACTGTCCCTATAAGGAGCAAGGGGAGTGGTCTGTCCTCATGGCCTACCTCAGATGCAACTTCTGCCTAACTGCATGTGTGCCTTGCCCAAGATCCAGGGACCAAATTGAGAACCCCACCTGTCCGCAGGGGTGGGTGGATGGAGAAATGTCCATTCTGGGTTGAAGTTCTTCCTGGCACTGGGTCTGCCCAGTTGCCTACACTCCTCCTGTTGCTTCCCTAGGAAAAACCAGACCACAGATTGGAGGCAGTTTTTCAACTTGCTTCTTTCCATTCCAATAAGGTGACCACGGAGAGGTTTGACTTTCAAAGAGCTTACTAGTTTCCTTCAAGAGCCACACCTGCAAATTTCACTTTCTCCCTTTGTGTTTCTTGTTCAGTTCTGGGTCCCTGGAAATTTGTAGTTGGGTTTTTTTTTTTTTTTCAAAGGATAGGGAATTATCAAAATCCAGAGTCTCCAGAAAAGGCAAGAAAAGGTGTCCACAGGGCTTCCCTTCTGCTAGCCTGTCTGCTTCTTAGCCCGGGGTCACAGCTGGGTGGCAGCTCTCCTGCCTCACAAAAGGAAGAAACTCTGACTTTGTGAGGGGTGCCATACTGCCCAGCAAGCTCATGGGACAGGTTCTACTCTGTGCATCTGGGCTGTGTGAACTCCAAGTCTGTTCTCCTGGTCCTGGCAGGTGCCTGCTGGTGGGGCTGTGCGTGTGTAGAGGTGTAGCACGGTGTACTTGCCTCTCACCTGAAGTGAGTGTGGTGGCTTTGTCTCTGATTTGAGTATAGGAATGATGTTCTATTTTTTTTTATTTTTTGTATTCTTGTTTTAGAATCTTTGTTTGTTTATTCATTCATTTTTTTTTTTTTTTTTTTTTTTTTTTTTTTTTTTTTTTTTTTTTTTTTTTTTTTTTTTTTTTTTTTTTTTTTTTTTTTTTTTTTTTTTTTTTTTTTTTTTTTTTTTTTTTTTTTTTTTTTTTTTTTTTTTTTTTTTTTTTTTTTTATGGCCGGCTCAGCCCGCCCTGAGGGCAGGGCTGGCGCAGCATGTGGTGCCGGGGATCGAACTGCGGTCCCTGAAGCCGCCCAAGCTTCCCCAAGCAGGCACTTTAGACCACTGAGCCATCCCGCTGGGCCCAGGAATGATGTTCTGAGAAAGGTACATCTGTGCTTGTAAGGTAGTCGTCTGGTCCCTCAAGTTGTGTTCTTTGAGGACCTAGAGAAGGTGTACAAGGATGCCCAGCTGGGGCGGGAGTGTGGTCTGCCCTGGCCCTGGGAGCCCTCATCCCAAACAGCAGGCAAGGACGGGACTGACTGGGACTGCTTCTAGGGCTAGCAAGGCAGGTTCATCCCTGATGCTTTCACCTCAAGAACACCCTGGACTCCTAAGTCCAGTTCTTCTACTTTTAGAAGAATTAGTTCTGGCATAACAACAGCCTGTGTCTTACAAAAGCACTTTACCAGATGCTGGAGTGCCACTTGTGGATGGCCCAGGGCCAGCAGCAGCAACAGCTCCGAGCATCCTGCGGTGCCCCGTGAGCGTTCCCAGCCCTTTGCCTGCAAGGAGGAGGCTGTTGAGTAAGATTAGGTGTGATTTGTAGACCTCATCGCATGACTCCTTGTAGTTGTGCTAAGAGATAAGAGATGGTATTTCCTCCTTTCCTTCATCCTTGGGGTTTTCCAGATCTTCACATTCATTAGTACTGGGTAATACAATCTCCAAAGGAAACATTGGAAATTCAGACAGGCTGAAAATCATCACAAACTCCATGCAGTTTTGCACCACAAACTGTTGCAGGTTTTACCTCAAACCTGTCTGTTTTCTGAGGTTCTTTTTGTGTGTGTGTGTTAGGGATTAAACTCAGGACCTTGTATTTGCCAGGCAGACACTTAGACTGCTGAGCTATCTCACCAGCCCCTGAGTTTTCTTTTTTCTTTTCTTTTTTTTTTTTTTGTCTTTTTTGAGACAGGATCTCGCTATGCAGTTGAGGCTGGCCTTGAGCTCACTTTTGTAGCCCAGGCTGGTCTCGAACTCGCACCGATCTTCCTGTCTCAGCCTCCTGAGTGCTGGGATTACAAGCGTGCGCCACCACGCCCTGCTTGAGTTTTCATTTCCAATGTTCTTCATTTCTCTCTCCCTTGCTGGGAATGATTGAATCCAAGGCTTGGCGTGAGTGTTGACACGTGCTGTAGCCCTGAGCCACGCTCACAGCCCACTATGCATTCATCTTTGCCCATTCAAAATGAATAGCTACCCACCACCGGAGCGCAGATACTGGGACAATCCTGAGACACCCTTCTGGGTACTCATCACCTTTATTTTGGAGACAAGTGCAGTCACAGAGGGGTGAAGTGCTACCTGCTTTGTGCAGCCTGTTGGCAGCAGCCTGAGGTGATGATGAGGGTGGTCTGCTGCTGCTTCTTTTGTTTTGGCATTAGGTAGAGGTCAGGAAGGCATCGCTAGGTAATATCTCACTTTGGCACTGCTCAGAGGATGATTGCGAGTCATTCAGGTAGAATGGGAAGGAACATGGTGAGTATTCAGGGTCTTTAGGTTCCACCCAGGGCTGGCCTCTGCTTTCCACAGTGTTCTGCTGGCCTTCTCTGCCTTCCCCAGCCCTGCATATGTATGAGAAGGCTGTGGGGTGCAGGACCTTCCCTTTGCTGCTTCTCCCAGGTTCTGCGTTTGTTTCCTTTTGGGCTTCCAGCAGGCTCCCAAGAATGTGGCCTGACTCAGGGTCTGCATAGGCCTGTGGCACAAGGCCCACCAGGGAGAGAGGTCAGGGAGCTGGGTTGATTGGACTGAGAAGGGAGCTACCTCTTGTTTGCTCTTCTAATAATAGCCCGGAGATTAGCCTCGTGCCATTATTTTGGGGAGCACGGAATGCCTGGCAGCCACAAGCTCATTAAGCTCCATTCCCTTTCACCTGGGGTGAAGCCTCCCTTGGCCTGGCTGTGACTCTGTTTCTTCTATTGAAGGGGAAACTGAGGGAGAAGGGATGGTAGTGAGTCAGCAGCACAGGGAGACAGGGCTGGGGAACCTTACTTAGTCTCTTGAGTTCTTCTCTCCCTGGAGCTGCCCCTTGAGAATGGGGAAGTGTCAGGCGGAGGTCCAGAGACAGGAGAACCAACCCCTCGGGCTCTGGTAGCTGGTAGGATTGGATCTGTGCTGAAGGCCCAGTCTTGTCTCTGGAGGGCTGAGCCAGAGGGTATTGGAGAAAGGTCAGACCAAACTTTGGGGTCTGGCCTGGTGCTGGGGTCAGACTAAGGAAGATGGAGAGTGTCATGTTTCCTGGACTTTGGTTGTCCTGTGCCAAGTTCAGAGGGTTCTGGAGGAGAGAGCTGCTGAAGGTCTCCATGAACCTTTCTTTTGATTGATTTTTTTATTTTTGGTCTTTTCGAGACAGGGTCTTGCTGTGCAGTTCAGGCTGGCCTTGAGCTCACTTTTTACCCCAGCTGGTCTCAAGCTCCCGATGATCCTCTTGAGGATCCTCTTGGCTCAGCCTTTTAAGTGCTGGGATTACAGGTGGGCCACCATGCCCTGGCAGGTCTCTTGGCTCTTCAGATGGAGATCTTTTTTTTAAAATTTTATTTATTTATTTTTTTCTTGTTTCAGAACCTTTGTTTATTCACTCATTTTTATGGCTGGCTCAGCCTGCCCCAAGAGCAGGGCTGGCGCAGCATGTGGTGCCGGGGATTGAACCGTGGTCCCTGAAGCTGCCCAAGCTTTCCAAGCAGGCACTTTAGACTACTGGGCCATCCCACCGGGCCCCCAGATGGAGATCTTTAGTAGGAGGAGGAGGGAGTAAGGAGCTGAGTGTGGTGGCGCTCATCTGTGGTCCCATTTTCTCAGAAGGCAGGGTCCCTTGATTTCAAGGCTAGCCTGAGTAACACAGCAAGACCCTGTCTCTACAGAAAGAGAAAGCAAGGGAGAGAAAAAAAGGCAGGAAATAGAGCCCAGGCCTCCTTTCTGGAGAGGACTCCATGCAGAGCCTGCTGGTTGCCCCGTCGTTACTCCTTGACTGGGAAAGCGATCTATAGGACTGTGCAGTTGCCCAAGCTTCTTGTGATAGCCCAGAGTCTGGGGTGTTTTGATTTGGTGAAGTCCTAGAAGGTGTGTGGCTTCCTGGAATGATTAAGTGTCCCTATTATTTTCCAAGTTTCCATGGTTTCAAGCACAGGGGAGGTAGTGGAATAAAAAGGAGGGTAGTGCAGAGGAGCTAAGGCTAAAGGGGAAACCTTCCATGCTGCTATTTATAACCCTGCTGGTTTCCTTGAGCCCACAGCTCTGTGACCAAAGCTGGGTGCCCCTCAGCTCAGTGCTGGGGTCCTGAGGTGTCCCTCCCACCGTGTGGATGGATGTGCTGCGGCCTGGGGAAGCCAGGCTGGGTGCGAGTGTGTACAGGCAGATTGCATGTGTGGGTCCTGGGGTGGGGACAGCATAGTGGGTGCGGTGACCTAAGTGGGGCCGGTGGGTGTCAAGGACCGAGGCACAGCCTCTTGCCTGCAGAATGTGTTCTGCTTGGGAGAGAAAGAGAGGAGGTGTCTGGGACTGAGCAAAGTGGGTACGTGGATCTAGACGTCACCTAAGGGCAGAAGATGTTTCTGTCCAGGATTCTGAAAGCCGAGCAGTGTGCCCCTGGCTCCGTCAGCAGGTCACCCTCCCTGGTTAGCTGGAGGAAGAAATGCTGGCTGGGATCTGGCAGCTGTGCAGGCAGAAACCTGTCCGCAGCAAGTGCTCTGGGGGCTGCTGGCATCCGATCTGAGTGACAAATGGCCCCCTGGTGGCTCGCACCAGCCTTTCCAGACCGGGTCACATAGCTGTCGCCCGCTGTTCTTAAGCCTACCCACCAAGATGGCACTGTGGCTGCACCTTGCTGGTAGCTAGAGTACCGGCTGGTGCTGTCGCAGCAGGGCGTGCAAACCTCAGGCGTGGGCGGCAGCTAGGAGTTCGCTTGGAGGTGCAGGAGCCTGCGTGCCTGGCTGGGAAGGGAGGAGGAGCCCCAGAGCGGCTAAGGCTATTTTTAGCCGTGCTATCTGCTTGTCACGGTGTAGCACAGCTGGGTGTCTCCTGGCCTGGCCCGGGAGCGGTGGGAGGGCCCTGACTGTGACTCCTTCCTGGTATGTGGGTGGGAGCTTTCAAGGTGTGAGGGCAGCTGTGTGCTTGCTGGCTCTCTCTCACTCGCTCACTATCTCTTTCTGCTGTAGATTTTGTGCCTGTTGGGAACGTGTGCTGTGTCGTTTATTGTGATGCTGGGTGTGTGCGCTGCTGTTTGTGTATCAGTTTGGCAGTGTCCGTTCCGGGTTATCATGTATAGTATAGTTTATGGCAGGGTGGTTCTTGCGTATTGTATTAAAAGGCTGAGTGTTGGCCGGGCAGGATGGTTCAGTGGTCTAAAGCGCCTGCTTAGGAAAGCTTAGGCAGCTGCAGGGACCGTGGTTCCATCTCCGGCACCACATGCTGTGCCAGCCCTACCCTCAGGGCAGGCTGAGCCGGCCATAAAAATAAATAAACAAAAGTTCTGAAACAACGAAAAAAAAGGCTGAGTGCTCCTAGTGTATCCGAGAGGAAGCATTTTCACAAGCCTTAGCCTGAGCTTTCTTGGTGTGTGCTTGTGTGTATTCTCGCTGGTGTTTTGCACATGCACAGGTGCGCTGCCTGCCTCTGGATGTGCTATGGAAATTCACTGAGGTCAGGTATTTGGTGAAGGCACCGCAGCTAAACTCACTGCTAAGTGAGGTGGTTTTTTTTTTTTTCCTTTAAACTTACTCCAGCACAGTTGTGAAATACTAAGTCTCAGGGCGCTGCTTAGCAGGGGTATTGAGGTGTGAAGTGTACTCCCTGTCCCACACAAGGGGAGCGTCTTCTCCGTCCTCTTGGCTGTGCTCCACCCTGAGATGCCACCTACGTAGCTGTCCATGCCCCGCCAGGTGCCAGAGGTGTGGGAGGATTCTTGAAGCAATGGCTAAGGGCTGTACCCACCGCAGATTTTCTTGGGAATTATAGTGGAAGAAACTGCTTCTGTTAAACATCAGGAAGTGAGCATTTGCCTCTTACTCTGTTCAGTGCTGGGGGTTGAACCCAGGGCCTTTGTGCTGAGCTAGTGGCCTAGCCCTTTTGATTGTTTGAGATGGAGACTTGCTGAGTTGCCCAGGCTGGATTTAAACTTGTGATTGTGATCTTCCTGCCTCAGCCTTCCCAGTGCTGGGATTACAGGTGTGCACCACCATGGTCTGGCAGGAGTTGGGGTGGCTCTTGCCCCCATAACCAGACCCATTTTGTGGTCTTTGCAGAGCCCAGAAGTACCATGGCTTCTGACCTGGAGAGCAGCCTCACCTCCATAGACTGGCTCCCCCAGCTGACTCTGCGGGCCACCATCGAGAAGCTGGGGAGCGCTTCACAGGCGGGGGCGCCGGGGGGCAGCCGCAAGTGTTCCCCAGGCTCACCTACCGATCCTAGTGCCACCCTGAGCAAAGATGAGGCTGCGGTCCACCAGGATGGCAAACCAAGATACAGCTATGCTACTCTCATCACCTATGCCATCAACTCGTCTCCGGCAAAGAAGATGACCCTGAGCGAGATCTACCGCTGGATCTGCGACAACTTCCCCTACTACAAGAATGCCGGCATCGGCTGGAAGGTGGGACTGCCCCTGGAGCTTAGCCTTAGTCTTAACCTTTTTAAAACATTTATTTTCCTGTAATCCCAGCACTCGGGAGGCTGAGGCAGGAGGATCGGTGCGAATTCGAGACCAGCCTGGGCTACAAAAGTGAGCTCAGGACCAGCCTCAACTGCATAGCCAGACCCTGTCTCAAAAAGACAAAAAAAACAAAAAAAACAAAAAAAAAATTTATTTATATAATATTTAGGACAGGGTCTCCCTACAAGATTGGACTTGTAGTAATTCTTTTTTTTTTTTTTTTTTTTTTTAACCTTTTTGAGACAGAGTCTTGCTATGCAGGTCAGGCTGGCCTTGAACTCACTTTTGTAGCCCAGGCTGGTCTTGAACTCCCACCGATCCTCCTGCCTCAGCCTCCCAAGTACTGGGATTACAGGAAGGTACCATTGGGCCTAGTCTCAGTCACTGTCTCAGTGTGCCCCAGAGGCAGGACCAGCAGACAGGCCCGAGATCAGTCCTGCCCCTGTGTCTGCCTAGGCAGATGCTTTAATCCACAGAGCTATCTGGCCTGCCCATTATTATTATTTTTTGTCGAATGGTTTTCATAAAGTCTGCCAGTGATACTGAGCTGTTAAGTATAGTTGCAGGACGAGCGGGTTGCTATTGATCACACCTGTTATCTTATGACTCCTCTGAAAGTATACTCGTTTCACAAATATTTATTGCCACTTTTCCATGTTCAGGTCACTGCGCAAGGCATGATGTAACTCTCCCCACCCTATCAGATTTTGGTTGCTTTGTGGCACATAACGACCCTTGTTTGAAAAACTGTAAACCAAGGAAAAACCACATATCGTTAGGTCCTTTACCAACACCTGGCCTGCCAGGTGAGGAATGAGTGCTTGGTTGATTAGCGATGAAGGGAGAAGGGGCTTCTTTTCCAAGCAAAGCCGGAAGGAGGAGTTGATGGTCTACCTCTTCCAGGGCTGTCCCTTCTTTCTTTTTTAAAGAATTTAAAAAATTTTATTTATTTTTCTTTCTTGTTTTAGAACTTTTTGTTTGTTTATTTATTTATTTATTTTTATGGCCGGCTCAGCCTGCCCTGAGGGCAGGGCTGGTGCAGCATGTGGTGCTGGGGATCCAACTGCGGTCCCTGCAGCTGCCCAAGCTTTCCTAAGCAGGCAATTTAGACCACTGAGCCATCCTGCCCAGCCCCAGGGGGCTGTCCCTTCTTTATCAGGTATCCCGTGGCAGTGAGCCCTGACTGCCACTTCCCCACTCTTGTCAGTTGCTGGCCACGTGGCCAAGTGTGTGAACCAGGGCAGGGGTGCAGGCCTGTGAGAAGGAACCCTGCCCCACCTACACAGGCGAACCATGTGGTTTCTGTCCCCCAGGGGCGACCCTCCTCGGGGGCCCCTGAGAGCACAGGGGTAATTTGAGCCTGTTTTGCTCGTTTTGTGTGTTTTAGGGAAGGGACTACAGGTTGTTCAGGGTCTCTCTACTAGATGGGACTCTAGTAATCTGCCTTTTTGCAGCCTCTCAAGAGCTGGGATGAGGTGCTACCACGCCTGGTCTCGATGGCCATCTCAGCGCATCCTGGCAGTGGGGCTGGTGCTGAAGGCCCGGGGATGGCCCAGCCCCTGGGCCTGCTTGCAGGCGCTTTAACCCGATGATTAAAGCGGATTTAATCTGGCCTTCTGATTTACATTTTCTTATAAGTCACAGAAGCAGTTCTGAAAGATTCTTTTGCCAGCAGTTGAGGAAATGAGCAGAAGGTGCTGGGAAGCGTGTGTCAGTGGAAGGCACAGCTTGGGAAGCTGCACAGTGGGCTCCGCGAAGCACTGGCACTCACATTTGTAGCCATGGTCTCCTAAATTTCTGCATTTTTCTTGTGCCATTGGCCTGGTTTCTCTCTCTCTCTCTCTCTCTGTCTCTCTCTCTGTGTCTCTCTCTCTTTCACTGGAGATTGAAACCTTCACCCTGAGCTACAACCCCAGCCTTTTAAAATTCTGAGTCAGGGCCTTGCTGAGTGGCTGAGTTGCCTGGCTGGGCTCAGGCCTGTTGCCTCAGCTCCCAGCGTGCCAGTGTTACAGGCGTGCCCCACTGTGGCTGGCTTCATGACCCTTGATTTCTGGTACATAATTCTTGCCATTTATGTAGTGAGACATGCCAAGTTTACCTGATATTGCATAATTGTTGGAATAATTGGAAATGTTTATGTAGTGCTCACCTCTCCTTTGGTTTTCTGCTTTCCCAGAATTCCATTCGGCACAACCTTTCTCTCAACAAGTGCTTCCGGAAGGTGCCCCGGCCTCGGGATGACCCTGGGAAGGTGAGCCATGGCTGTGTGGATCGAGGAGCAGGAAGGAGAGCCACGTGGCTGGGGGCCAGAGTGTGACTGCTTTAATTGTCCCAGAGAAGAAATTAAGTTAGTTGGAAAAGGAAGAACGTGGTTATGAAGCTTGTGAGCCTGACTTAGTGACAAAGAGAGGTTGTGATTTTTTTTGGAAGGGTCTACAGGGTGTTCAGGGTCTCACTACTAGATTTTTTTTTTTAGAATTTTTTTTAATTTTTATTTATTTATTTATTTATTTCTTGTTTCAGAACCTTTATTATTATTTTTTTTTATTCACTCATTTCTATGGCCGGCTCAGCCCGCCCCGAGGGCAGGGCTGGCGCAGCATGTGGTGCCGGGGATCAAACCACGGTCTCTGAAGCCGCCCAAGCTCTCCCAAGCAGGCGCCCTAGACCACTGAGCCATCCCGCCGGGCCCCTCTCACTACTAGATTGAACTCGCATTACTCTGCCTGTTTATAGCCTGGCATGGCAGGCCTGGGGATTGAACCCTGGCCCCTGTGCTGCTTGCAGGCATTTTAATCCACTGAGCTATTTGGCCAGCCCTGATTTTTTTTTTTTTTTTTTAAGGAAGAAAAGCTTTACTTAGCCCACATTTTATTTTATTTATTTATTTTTATTTTTAGAATTTTAAAATTTAATTTAATTTTTTTTCTTGTTTCAGAACTTTTGTTTGTTTATTTATTTTTATGACCGGCTCAGCCGGCCCTGAGGGCAGGACTGGTGCAGCATGTGGTGCCGGGGATCGAACCGTGGTCCCAAGCCACCCCAGAATTCCATTCGGCACAACCTTTCTCTCAACAAGTGCTTCTAGAAGGTGCCTCCAAGCCACCCAAGCTTTACTAAGCTGGCGCTTTAGACCACTGAGCCCATCCGCCGCTTAGCCTACATTTTATAGATCTTTCAATCTATAATCAGCTGGCTCTTAAGACAAGATGGCATGGCAGAGGGGTATTCTAGAGGAGAAATAGTGTATGGTAGCAGAAGACAGTGAAAGCAAGCTAGGAAAAGAGAATTTATTTTATTTATTTATTTATTTATTTTTCTTTTCTATTTTTTAATTTTTTGGGTTTTTTTTTTTTTTTTTTTTTTTTTTTTTTTTTTT
>PVJA010044625.1:0-16071 GCA_004027025.1 Myocastor coypus | reverse complement strand
CAGGGCTGCGGATTGAGCTCAGGTCCTTGCATTTGCCAGGCAAGTGCTTATTCTACTGAGCTATCTCCCCAGCCCTAATCAATATATTTCATAACTATCTCACAGAGAAAAAATATAAGCTTTCAATTTTGGTGATTTTAAAGTAAGTCTATTGTTATGTTCTATGACTTGAGTGGGTCTACCTTTGACTTTCGCAAATATTTTGTCAATATAGATACGGGACTGAAGTTCCTGCGGATAGCAAATCAGCTTCCGGGAAGAAACTTGACAACCAGGAAAAGAAATTGCTAAGTCAAGAAAAAGAGACATTAAGATTCAGGGACAAATCATATGTTGATCGAGATTCTGAATATCTTTTACAAGAAAATGAACCAAATGTAACCTTAGACCAACAATTATTGGAAGATTTACAGAAGAAAAAAAATCATCTTCGGTATATTGAAATGCAGGTAATGAAAAGCAAGATTAGGAAAAATATTTACTGTTGTTCTCACACTTGAGAGGATTATATTTGTGACTGAAAGTAACTATATGCATAGATCAGTGAAACTTCTCAGTAAGATATCCTATATCAGAAATTTTTTAAGTTGAAAAAGGGCAGTGAGGATAGAAATTAATGGAGCATACAATCTGCAGTAGCCTGTCTTATCTGTAGAAGTTTGTACGGTAAGGAGAAATGTTTGAAAAATGCGAGTACCAGTGAAGGCAAAAGCACTCTAACTTTCCTAGACAAGTTTAGTGAAATGTCCTAAGCATTAAGGTAGTTAGAATTGTGAAGTTTCTTCTAGATATAATAAGCATATATTCATAAACAGTTTAGAATTATGCAGACTGAATTTTTCCTAAGACACTTTAATATTCTTAAATGAGGTAAGATAGTTTATGGTCCTTTCCAGTTACAATTGATGTTCAATAAAATGTTCACGTTACTATATAAAAATACTGAGTTTGGAGGATGCAAATGTGTACCTCCCATTTTTGAGAAAGGAGAAAAATGTGACATTCATCTACCAACCATTCCTGAAGAAAGTTGGATTTTCCTATTAGAGCAAATGAGTCCAGATTGTCCAGGGGACAGACTGTATAGCTCTTTGATGCTTATGAGTACATTATTTAAGGATAGAAGCAATTTTGATATAAATTAACTCAGTTTTATGGCTAATAAGAGTTACTTTGATAGCCTTAGAAACAGGATGTTGGTTATTCTATTTGTAGTAGATAAGAATTTAAATGTGGTTATTGAAGATGGGTCTAGTTCAGATGAAGAAATGTATAAAAGGTAAAAGGTAAGAAACTTGTAAATGCTCTGCCTTTTAAAAAATCTTTCTTGGTAAAACCAATTTTTTATGTGATAGTTTAATAATTTTCTACTTGCCAGGTCAGGTTATGATGCTGTATTTTTTTTTTTTTTTTTAAGAGTAATGATGTTCTCAGTCCTCAGCTTATAATCACATTGTTACCTATCTCAGTTACAATAAGAAATTAGGAAGTAGAAGGTTTTAGCTGCCTTCTGTTGGGCCAAAGGACTCTTTTCAGCATCATTTTTTTTTTTTTTTTTTTGTCTTTTTGAAACAGGGTCTCACTATGCAGTTCAGGCTGGCCTTGAGCTCACTTTTGTAGCCCAGGCTGGTCTTGAACTCGCACTGATCCTCCTGCCTGAGCCTCCCGAGTGCTGTTCTTACAGGCGTGCACCACCACGCCCGGCTTCAGCACCATTTATATATACAGAATGCAAATAGGGATAATTCCAGTTTGAAAAATGTGGTGACTTGTTTTTCAAATGCTAAAATTTATCTTAAGACTAAGTTATTTTCTCATTTTTTGGTGTTAGTAACAATTATTTTAATAAGCATTTCCCGGGGAGTTAGGAATTTATTTACTATTTTTTTGTTTTGGAGCCAGAGACTGAGCTCAGGACCTTGCACTTACCAGGTAGGTGCTTATGCCTCTGAGCTCTCTCCCCTTCCCCTATGTTTTGAGTCAAAGTTTTTTTCTGCATTTCAGTAGCATTTTTAAAAACTGGTATATTTTTATGCCACTGAAGATTTTTGTTATGTCACATATTACACAGTGAGTTGAACATAAACCAATACTAATATGAGTGTTCCATGAAAGTTTTCAAATTACTAAGCAATTTTCATATAAATAAAATAGTAAAAACTTATTCAACACTTTTAGCATTGCAATTTTAAACAAATTGTAAAGCAGTTGAATAGCTCATATATGTTACAAACTACTATTTGGTTTTCATATAGGATTTATATGTTTTGCTGCAATCCTAAGATAAAAACTGCCTAAAGTGGTCCCTAACTTAAGTTCTGGAATCATTCTGGATATTACTTGCTTTTAGTTTTACATTCAAAGATAAATACCCAGAAATTAGCTTTAATTTGCATTGTTGCCTGCTTCATTAGTAAATAGTATATTTATGAGCAGAGTGTAATACAGAAATCAAATCTAAGGTGAACATATAAAACACATAGAAAAACATGCTAAAGATTAGAGATGTTAGAGTACTTGTAGGTGATATATCAGATTTCATTTTACCTTTAATTTTGTAGAGTTCTCTCCTCCACTGCACATAATAACATTGTTTTTGAATGTTTTAAACATAAAAGAGGGGGCCCGGCGGGATGGCTCAGTGGTCTAAAGCGCCTGCTTGGGGAAGCTTGGGCGGCTTCAGGGACCACAGTTCGATCCCCGGCACCACATGCTGTGCCAGCCCTGCCCTCAGGCTGGGCTGAGCCGGCCATAAAAAATGAGTGAATAAACAAAGGTTCTGAAACAAGAAAAAAATAATAAATAAAATAAAAATTCTTTTAAAAAAATAAAAATAAAAGAAAAAGTGATAGGGCTGGTGACATAGCTCAGCAGAATAAAGCATTTGCTTAGCAAGTGCAGAGATCACGGTTTGATCCTGGGCACCATATGTTGCGCCAGCCCCACCCCCAGGGTGGGCTGAGAAGGCCAGAGTCTGGGCATAGTGGTACATGCCTGTAATCTCAGCTCTGCAGAAGCTGAAAGCAGGAGGATCACCACAAGTCCAAGCTGTGTAGTGAGATGCTGCAATGAACAAGTGAATTAAAAAGAAAAGAAAATGATCAATTCTTTGTATAAAAAGTTTTTAAAGTCTTGATCTTTTTTTATGTCAGGAATTGAACTCAGAGCCTTGTCAGACATGTACTTCGTGGGCCAAAGTCTTGATATGTTATATAAGCTAAAGGATAATAAAATACTTTTGGATTATCTTTTTAATTATGATATATTCTGATCATCATGATTATAGTTTCATTATATTTCTTTTATGAAAATTAAAACTTCTTTTTAATTTCAGCGTTTCAGGGAAAAGCTTCCTTCATATGGCTTGCAAAAGGTAAAATGTTTAATACTAGTTAGATTTACAAGCATTTGAACATATTTTTTAAAAGTATGTTTTAAAAAAATGTTAGCAGACCTTCTGACAGGAAGTTAATTTTATTCTATTGAATTGTTGGATGATGATAGGGAAAATGGTCATGGAGTAGTTTTCTGGAATTTTTATTATATCTGTGTTCATAATTGAAATCTCTAGAGTTTACAAAAGGCAATTTTCATATATAAATTTCTATGGATAAGTAGTCTGTTCTTAATTTAAGACTAAGTACTTTAATTAAAATTGAGGCACTACTAAATTATAGTACTTTAATTTTTTATATTTCTTCACATGATTACCCTATATAGAGTAATGTAATTCCCCAACCTTCTCTAGCATCCCAACCTTATTTATTTTTATTTTTCTTTGCTTTTCATAGCACTTATTACCACCTGACATCTGTGTGTCTCCCCTTCCTAGTCCAATGTAAGTTCTTGAGGACAGGGTCAGAGCAGTGCCTGGCATTATATGGAACATCTGGTAAATGTTCGTTAAATGAATGAATTTTATACCACTACCTAGTACAGTCGTCCCTCTGTATCCATGGAAGATTGATTCTGGGATCCATTGTGGATACCAAAATCTTTAGGTGTTCAAGTCCCTTATATAAACGGCTACATAGTATTTACATATAACCTAACTCGTTCACTTGTGTATTTTAAGGAATCTCTAGATCACTGTAGTATCTAATACAAAATAGTTGCTACACTCTGTATTGTATAGGGAAAAATGACTAGAGTTTAGTATAAGCTCAGTTGTTTTTTCAGATATTTTCTCTAGTTGATAGATGCAGAACCCATGAATATGGAGGGCGACTGTATTCATTAACTCATTTTAGTGTTCAAAGATAATTTTTTATATGTACAGTGTATTAAACTAGATGGAAAATGTGTTAAATGTAGATTTTCAAGTCAAATTATTTGCAGGTGAAAATGTAGCTCATTACACCCTTTTGAAGTAGTAGGATGATTAATATTAAAGATGTATATGTATATTAATATGTATACAAGATTTTTAAGACTGTCTTCGTCCAAGTTGGGCTTTTGTAAATACCTAAACTTTTTCCACTGAACTTAGATATTTAAACACTTACTTTAATTATTTGAAAGCAAGTAAAACACATAACAAAGTAATGTAAGTTGGCCAGCAGGCAGTCAGTGATTTGCTTTTGCTGTCGGAATATCAGTACTCTTTTAATTTAATGTTAGTGTGTCTGTGTGGAATTTAGGAGCTATTGCTTCCTGTTCTTGTCACAGTTTTTCTTTAGTGCCTTGGCTAAAGGCTCTTGTGCTTGCCTTGGCGCTTGTGCTTTAAAATTTGATGCATCTTTCTCTTGAACATTGGTAATTTAACTGTCCAGGTTGCTTGCTCTGCTTATGCCAGACTTTAAAAGCATTACTATATTTGTTGAAATATATTTTTCAGTGCAGTAGAATTTTGATTACTGTCTTTTGATTTCAGTCTTAACATACTCTTCTTCCCTTTTAAAATAGGAGTTGGTAGATTTAATTGATAAACACCAGGTAACAGTAATAAGTGGTGAAACTGGCTGTGGAAAAACCACTCAAGTTACTCAGTTCATTTTGGATAACTACATTGAAAGAGGAAAAGGATCTGCATGTAGAATAGTTTGTACTCAGCCAAGAAGAATTAGTGCCATTTCAGTAAGTAAATCTTTTACTTTTTTGTCTCCTATTGTCCTTTAAATAATTTTGGTGAAACTGTGTTTTTAAGGTTTTGAGTGATTTTTAGTCAGGGTTAATATTTGTTGATAAATATTTTGAAGGCCAGAAGATTGACAGTTTTTTTATGAGCTGAAGATAAATTATTAATAGAGAAAAATTTCAGTATAAATTCAGAAGAATGAAACTCAATCAAATGTTCATGGAATAGATGACAAGTTCTGAAATCTTCCTCCTTATTAGAAGCTTTAAATTTTTTCACTTATTCAATTCTGTTATCTGTGTATATAATAGTACTGAGCAGTACTGAGCCTAGAAAGCCTTATTTTGTTTAATCCACATTTCTGTAATCAGTGGCTAAACGCAGCTACTCAGTAAGGCGAAGTTTATCATTAGGAAAATTAAGGCATTACTCTAAGGGTTTTCTGCATGCGTGATCTGCATAAGTCCACATTTCAGGACAGCATATGTAAATAGCTCTAAATAGTTCTAAGTACGCTTTTGCAAGTAACATTTTTTAAAGGGACTTTATTGTCTTTAGGAGACTTAGATGTGCGTTATATATCATTTGAAGATGTTTGGGATTTCTCAGAACAGTCAAAACAGTCAATGAGTACTGTGAACTGTATAATGATGTATAATTCCTTGTATAAATTAAATTAAGCAGCTTTAGTGCTGTCTTTAATTTATGATAGTACTGGTTAATTACAATACTGAGTAATACAGGATCTAAGATTAGGAATTATTAGCTAATTATTATAGCTATTTTGAGAAATAAATAGAAAACATTTTAAGCTGTGTATAGTATGTGCAGCAACAAGATAAATGCCTAAGATCTCACAATGGTGAAAAGGAAAGCTCACCATAACACAGTTACAAAGTTCAGCACTTATTTTCATTACTATGTGGCAATATGTATGTATGCATGCATAGATACAGATAAAAAATGCTGATTATAGTTTTTTGCTTTTTCTTATTTTTCTAAGACTTATTTGAATTTGTGTGAAGTTATGTGGTCTGAGTTGTGTATTCTGAATATATGTATTGGAAAGGCTTACTTCTAGAATATATCAGTTGTCATTTTTGCTTCTGACCTTATTTTATCGCTGTTCTATCACTAGGTGTCTTGGTTAGTTTTTATAGTCACTGCTAAATTAGAATCGATTTGCCCAGTTTATATTTGGCAGTCATTATTGAGAAATTCAATAGTACTAGTCTCTAGCACAAGCAAAACAACTAGAATAAACCAGGAACAAGACATTTGGTATTTTTTTAACTTGAAGTTTTAAGTTTTGCAAATTTGGCTGTGATTTCCAATTACAGTCAAAAAGAAAAGGAGAAATTATTAAGAGGCATGTCCCTGCAAAAGAATGTGGAGAACAGTGAGAAGAATTTGGTCTTGAAGGATATTATAAAAGTAAATGAAAAGTATGCATAAGAAGTAGGGGATCTACTTTTAAGAAAGTTTTAGATACCTGAGATTTCAATGAATTTAAACTCATCTGAAAATGTGAAGAACTATTTTTTATCCATCTTGAATTTTCATAAATTTTCAGGATATTTGTCCTAAAGGAAATTTTCTTTTCTTAGTAACTGTTTTATTTAAATTAAAGGTGGCAGAGAGAGTGGCTGCAGAAAGAGCAGAATCTTGTGGCAATGGTAATAGTACTGGGTACCAAATTCGTCTCCAGAGGTAAAGAATGTCTAATTTTTGTGTATGTAGATTTTTGTGAAATTTTGAAACTAGAAGTTCAAAATAAAGAAACAAAGATAACAGTTTTTACGCTGGTCTAACATTTAAAGCAGCTGCAGCATAGGTTGCTTGTTACTGCAGTGTCACCTTTTAATCCCCAAATGGCTTTTGAAAAATGTACTTCTACATTATAGAATGATTAGAAAAATAACAGTAGTGAGAGTTCATCATTTGTACTCTAAGGATTTGATTTTCTGTACCTTTTTTTTTAACCAGTCAATCCCTATTTGACCATTTGGTTTTTGGTATCTTGAAATCCCTGCTCCATTCATCGCCACTAAATTTCTTCTGTGTTTTTCTGGAGACAGTATTCCTTTGCCTGTTTAAATGAGCAGTTCTAAAATGTTAAGTATGACGATTTCTTTTTAAGCTTTTATTATATCCAGTAAGGTGTTAAAAAATAAAAGCAAGATTAATTTACATATTTTACTCACAGTCGATTGCCAAGGAAACAAGGTTCTATCTTATACTGTACAACGGGAATCATCCTTCAGTGGCTTCAGTCTGACCCGTGAGTATGTTTCAATTAAGAAATTAGAAATTATTAAAAGACATCAATTTGAACTTTCCTGGTTATTAAAGAGTAAGTTTTATAGTGAGTTACATACTTCACACTTCTTGTTTTAGGCACTTGTCCAGCGTCAGCCATATTGTACTAGATGAAATCCATGAAAGAAATCTACAGTCAGATGTTTTGATGACTGTTATTAAAGATCTTATCATTTCTCGCTCTGACCTGAAAGTAATACTGATGAGTGCAACATTGAATGCTGAGAAATTTTCAGAATACTTTGGTGAGTAATACTGATTTTTACATACAGAAAGTACCAGTAAACCACTGCATTTAACTTTTTTATAAAATTGAGGTAAGTCAAGCATGGTGGTGGTACATGACTATAATCCTAGCACTTGGAAGGCTGAGGCAGAAAGATTGCCTTGAGTTCAATGCCAGCCTGAAACAAATAGTGAGATTGTTTCCGAAAACAAAGACCAAAATAAACAGAACTAATGTAATTAAATGTTTCATGATTCTAGTTTTCTACATCAGAGAACTGGGCCTTTTTTTTTTTCATTTATTTGGTACAGGGTTTCACTATACAGCTCAGACTTGAAGTGACCCTCCTGCTTTTGGCCTCCCCAGTGCTGGGATTACAGGCTGTACCACCCCACACCTGGTCACTGCTACTAGGTCCCAGGAGCAGGGCCAACATGGCATGCAGGACTGGGGATCAGACCCTGGTCTGTGCGCTTGTCAGTGGGCCTATTTTTAAATGATGCTATCATTGCTATTCCCAGAGAATGCAAGTGGTTTCTTGGTATTGTCACCTAACAATGTGAGGTGGCATTATTAGGTCAAACCACACATTTGAGTAATTTTATAGATACCTTTGGTGATTCTTTTGTGTTGTTATGTACTGTCACAGGCTAGAATGACAATTTGCTCATAATAATACTGTATTAATGAACTTATTTGAGATTTTGGGATTTTTGTCTATTAATCCTTATTACACCTTATATTGTATATAGTGATACTAGTCCAAGCTTTACAAATGAGAAAGTAGCATATGAGCAGTAAAGTAACTTAACTCATGGTTGCATAATTAAGAAAAACACAAGAATATAGGAAAGTATTTAACTAGCTGCAGAGTGTTTTCTTCCGAAATTATGCCTCACTTACCTTTCATGCTTATAATTGTGTTGGAAGTAAGAAGAAAAGGAGATAAAATGTAGTTTATGTTTAGTGAATACTCTTATTCCTAGCTTTTAAAAAGTGCTTTAAAATGCATTCTGTTAAACCATTGTGAGATTAATTATATAGCACATGTTATGCTATAAAAAATCAAGGCATATTATGAGAATCCAAGTAATAATAAATTTTAAAACTTTATTAGAGACCTAGGACTAACATTGAATGTCTTGCTCCAACTTGCACAGGTCAGAGATAGCAATGGTAACACAGATGCTCCAATCTGCAGTGCTGTCTTGGCTTTCGTATATAGCAGGTGTTGTTTGTGATAAAGTATAAATGGCATTTCAGTAATAGTATCAAAAAAAATCAGTGATTTTTTTTCTTCTGCCTTTAGCTAAACTAGGAGTGGAAAACTAGAGGAAAATATACTACAAAATCATTTTCTTTTTTTTTTTTTGGTGGGACCGGGGTTCAAACTCACGACCTTGCACTTGCCAGGCAGGCACTTGTGCCACGGAGCTATCTCCCCAGCCCCTTACAAAATCATTTTCTAAAGTTAGGAATATTGAGTCATTTTTCTATTTATAGTTTGGTGAGTTGTTTTTTTTTTTTTTAAAAACACTTGAATACAAATTTATGTTTATGTTTTTTCTGCTATCATAGGTAACTGTCCAATGATACACATACCTGGTTTTACTTTTCCAGTTGTAGAATATCTTTTGGAAGATATAATTGAAAAAATAAGGTAAGTAGCCACTAGAAAATAAGAGCTATAACTGTTGCTTCTGTTATACTTTGTTAGTCTTAGAAACTTTCATTGACCACTTCTGTCTAAAACATTTTTCCATGGATTGAAGGAATTTTCAAATGCTCATACTCATGAAAATAACCTGGTGTTTAAAAATCCAGGGCTTGGATGGCTGGGGATTTAGCTCAGTGGCACAGTGCTAGCTTGGTAAGAAAGAAGTCCTGTGTTTGATTGATTGCTGGTACCAACCAACAAACAAACAACAAAACTCCCAAAATAAATACATAGAAATCCAGGGCTGGGTAAAGAGCTCAGTGGCACAGTTCTTGCCTGGCAAGTGCAAGGTTCTGAGTTCATTCCCCAGTACCAAAAAAAAAAAAAAAAATACAGGTGGCCCATTCATGTTCCATACTTAAGTTACAGAGTTTGGGTTCATTTCTAGGAATCACTAGTTTTTAAAAATTCTTGGTCAGCAAAGATTGAGGACCTCTGATATATTTCATTATTTTCCTACCTGTCTTTTGTCTTTGGCTGGCATCCATTGTTCACCTTCAAATATGATTTCCCCTGTAATTATCAATTTTTTGTCAATTTTTCATGTTCATTCTATACATGCTTATTTCTGTGACCACAATTTTTTTTTTTTTTTTTTTTTAATAGCTCCTTAACACTATGCCCTCAGGACTAAAGCTCTACCTGAATGCTGTTTTCTACTCAGCAGCACTCTATTATCTTGGACACTTTGAGCTTGATATTTTTAAAGCCAAAGTCATTTCTTTTTTCTTTTTCATTTATGTATTTGCTACAGGGCCTCATTCAGTGATCCTCCTGGTCTCAGGGTTCCTAGCACTGGGATTGCAGACATGTGCCACCACACTCAGGTTTGATCAATGGCTCAGTGACTTTCTGGCCTGGGGCCAGTGTGGCATGTGGTGGTGGGGATCAAATTGTGGTCCCTGCACTTGCCAAAATAGGCAATTAGTTACTAAGCAATCTTGCTGGCCCTTGTCAGAGTCATTTCTTTATTTGAACCAATTTTTCGTCAAAACAGTGCCTTGCCAAATACATTTTGTAATAATGATAACTAATCTTCCATCCTGTGTTTTGTACTGTAGATTTATTATTTTTGCGGTAATGGGATGTGTAAATTTAATATGTAGTTATCAATCAGTTAAGTCCCAGGTGTGCTAACTGCTCTTTCTAGACACTGTAATGAAGTTACTCTGTCACTTTGTATTTTTTTTCTCAACACATCTAAACTCTTACTTCTCCTTCTTTCACTAAAGCTTTTTACCATGTGTCTTGTTAATGTATTGGTATCTAAGTGTTGTTTTGATTTTCATTTCACAAATGACTAGTGATGTGGAGCATTTCTTCATGTAGTTAGAGGCTTGCTGCATTTCTTTCTCTGAGAAGTGTGTGTTCATCTCAGATGCCCATTTCTGGATTGGGTCTTTGAATTTTGGAAACCTAATGGTGTTTAGTTCTTTGTAGATTCTAGATAGAAGACCTTTGTCTGAGAACTTATAAGTTAAAATCTTTTTGAAATATGTGGGTTGTCTTTTTCACTCTGTTGGTAATTTCCTTTGCTGTGCAAAAACTTCTTAGCCAGAGGAGGTCCATTTGCTGATGCTTTCAAGTGTTAAACATGCAATTTAATTTTTGTCCATGAACATTTTGCCCTTCCGATGTCTTCATGATTTCTTTCCACTTTCTCCTCCAGGAGATTTAAAGTTTCTCTTTTAATATTTAGATCTTTAATCCATTTCCACTTTAGTTAAGTGCATGGTGATAGACTAGGGTCAAGTTTTAGTTTTCGGCATGTAGAGAGCCAGTTTTTCCAGCACCATTTGTTAAAGAGACCATCTTTCTTCCAGTAAATGCGTTTGGCCCTTTTGTCAAAAGTATGGTGACTGAGTGTGTTTCTATTTGCTTCTGCATCTTCTAATGTATTCCACTGATCCTCAGGTCTATCCTTTTGCCAATACTATGCTGATTTTATTACTGTAGCTTTGTAGTATAACTTTAGGTCAGGAATTGTAATGCCTCCTGCCCTACATTTGTGGCCCAGAACTATCTTTGCAATTCTGGGTCTTTTTTGGTTCCAAATAAATTTTAGCAATGATTTCTCTGGGTCTGTGAGGTATGTTGATGGTATTTGGATAGGAACTGCGTTAAATCTGTAGATGTAGGGAGTATGGCTATCTTAACAATGTTAGTTCTTCCTATCCAGGAGCAGGGAATATCTTTCCATTTTCTGAAATCTTCTAGGATTTCTTTTTTCAGAGTAATGTAGTTTTCATTGAAAAGGTCTTTTACTTCTTTAGTTAGGTTGATCCCTAAGTATTTCATTTTTTTCAGAGCTATCATAAAAGGTACTGCTTCTCTAATTTCTCTCTCAGTGTGTTTGTTATCTGTGTAGAGGAATGCCACTGACTTTTGTGTGTAGACTTTGTAACTTGCTATGCTAATGAATTTGTGTATTAATTCCAGTAGCTTCTTCGTGGAGTTCTTTGGGTCTTCCAAGTAGACTATCATGTCATCTACAAATAGTGAAAATTTTACTTCTTCTTTACCTATTCTTATTCCTTTTATTTCTCTTTCTTGTCTAATGGCTGTAGCTAATGATTCCAGAACTATATTGAATAGGCATGGTGATAGAGGACATCCTTGTCTTGTGCCAGATTTGATAGTAAAAGACTTCGGTTTTCCCCCATTTAGAATTATGTTAGCTGTTAGATTGTTATCTATGGCTTTTATCAGGTTGAGGTAGAGGCCCTCTATTCCAATTTTCTGTAGGACGTTGAACATGAATGAGTGTTGGACTTTGTCAAAGGCCTTTTCGAGATCAGCTGAGATGATCATGTGATTTTTGGCTTTGGCTCTATTGATATAGTGTATTGCATTTATAGATTTATGTATATTGAACCATCCTTGCATCCCTGGGATGAATCCTACCTGGTCATGGTGTATAATCTCATGGTGTATAATCTTCTTGATGATTAGTTGTATTCTATTGGCAAGAATTTTATTCAGGATTTTTGCATCTATGTTCATCAGAGAAATTGGCCTGTAGTTTTCTTCTTTAGTTGCATCTCTCTCTCTGGTTTTGGTATCATTGTAATACTTGCCTCTAGGAATGATTTTGGAAGGATTGCTTCCTTTTCACTTTCATTGAAGAGTTTGAGGAGTGTTGGGATTAAGTCTTTTATAAATTTCTTGTAGAATTCAGTAGTGACTCCATCAGGTCCAGGACTTTTCTTTGTCATTACGCTTTTTGTTACATTTCATATTTCATTGGCTGTTACTGGGTTATTGAGAGTTGTTATATCTTCTTGATTGAGTTTGGGTAATTTGTAGTTTTCTAGGAATCTATCCATTTCATCTGTGTCTTCAATTTTGTGAGAGTAAAGATTCTCAAAGTAGTTATTTATGGTCCTCTGAAACTCTGCTGTGTCTGTAGTAATTTCACCCTTTTCATTCCTTATTGCTTGAATTTGAGTCTTCATTTTAATGAGGTTAGCTAGGGACTTACCAATATTATTTAATCTTTCAAAGAACCAGCTTTTTGATTCATTAATTCTTTGTATTGTTTTCTTTGTCTCAAATGAATTAATTTCTGCTGTAATCTTTATAATTTCCTCCCGTCTTTGGGCTTTGGATTTCCTTTGCTCTTTTATTTCTAGTCGATTGAGGTGCTCCAAGAGAGTATTTGTTTGTTCCCATTCTGTTTTAATGTGTGAGTTCAGAGCTAGTCCCATGAATTCCAGTAGGTTGTATTTGAATTGTCATTAAATTGTAGATATTGTTTAATTTCTTCTTTAATTTCATCTGTAACCCACTGGTTGCTGAGAAGAGCATTGTTTAATTTCCATGTATTTCTGGTTTTCTTGTGGTTTCTGTTGTCATTTATTTCCAATTTCATTGTACTGGGTCAGACAATATGAATAGGATAATTTCTGTTTTCTTGCATATACTTAGGCATGACTTATGTACTAATGTGTGGTCTATTTTAAAAAATGTCCCATGTGCAGCTGAAAAAAAAATGTGTATTCTGAAGTGGTTGGGTGGAACACTGTCTATATCCACTAATTCCGGTTGTTTCAAGTTCTGGTTCAGCTCTGCTACTTCTTTGCTAAGTTTTTGTCTATTTGACCCATATTTTTTGGATAAGGGGATGTTGAGGTCTCCTGTTAGGTTTGTGGTATTGGATATTAGATTTTTCGTGTCCCTTAAGGTTTGCCTTATATAACTTGCTGCTCCTGTGTTGTGTGCATACAAATTTATGAGTGTCACCTCTTCAGTCTTGGTTTGAAGTTTAGACTGTCTGCAAACAGGATTGCTACCCCTGCTTTTTTTTGAGATGCTGGAGCATGTAGTATTGTTTTCCATCCTTTCACTTTTAGTCTATGAGTTTCTTTACGGGTTGTGTGTTTCTTGTATACAGCCTATTGTTGGATTTTGCTTCCTTATCCACTCTGCCAGTCTATTTCTTTTAATTGGAGAATTGAGTCCATTTACATTGATGGTTATAGTTGAAATATGTTGACTTATGATTGACATGATGTTTACTTACTACTGTTTACCTCATTTTTTCCTGTGTTTAATTGAGTAGCCTATTTGGTGGGATCTTTCTGTTTTCATTTCTTGAGTCCAAGTCATTTTGGTCCCTCTCTAAAATAGTTTTTAGTATACTGTGCAGGGCTGGCTTTGACATCATGAAATTCTTTAGTTTTTCCTTGTCGTGGAAGTATGTCACTTCTCCCTCATACTTGAAAGAGAGTTTTGCAGGGTATAGCAGTCTGGGGTGAAATTTGTTTTCATGGAGGACTTGAAGCAGTCTGCTCCATGCTCTTGAGTTCGTAGTTTGTGAAGAGAAATCTGTTATTCTGATGGGTTTTCCTTTAAATATGATCTGTTTCTTTTCTCTAGCAGCTTTTAGTATACTATTCTTCTGCTGAATTTCTCGAATCTTGATTATTATATGTCTGGATGTGTTTTTAGTCGGGTTGATATTATTTGGGGTTCTGTATGCTTCAGTTACTGTATGTCCAATTGTTTTTTCATGTTTGGGAAATTTTCTGCTATTCTGCCCATATTCTTTTTATATGCTTCGTATTGACTCCTTTCTCTTTGATTCCTATTAATCTCACATTGTTCATTTTTGCATCATCTTGCAGATGTTGAATTATTTTTTCGTGCATCCTAGTTGTTTTTAAGAAATCCTTTCTTACGTTTTCACTAGCTGCGACTATGTCTTCAAGATCTGAGATTGTATCTTCACTTTGGTTCATACGGTTTTGCCAGCTTGTGATTGAGATTTTATTTTCTTGTATATCTCTTTCAAACTGTTTCATGTGATCTATTTCTTTCTTATATTGGTCACTCAGGTAGTCCATCGTTTTTCTATTCTCGTCTAATTTTTTTTTTTTTAAAGATTTATTCGTTTATTTATTTATTTCTTTGTTTCAGAACCTTTATTTGTTTATTCACTCATTTTCCTGGCCGGCTCAGCCCGCCCCGAGGGCAGGGCTGGCGCAGCATGTGGTGCCCGGGGATCGAACCGCCGTCCCTGAAGCCGCCCAAGCTTTCCCAAGCAGGCGCTTTAGACCACTGAGCCATTCCACCGGGCCCCTCGTCTAATTTTTTATTAATATCTTCTTTAATAGTAAAGTCTCTCATTATAGCTATCCTCTCTCTAATTCAGAGATTATTTCTGCTTTGTTCTTTCTACCTTTGTGTAGTTGTTCCCCTACTTTAGATGCTATTAATTTAGATGTCTTTTTAACTTAAGTGGTTATTTGTGCCCTGGTTTCCTCTATACATTTCTGCAATTTTTTTTCCGCTTCATAGTCTATTTTTTCATACATTTCTTTTTTTGACTTGACATGTTGTCTCTGATCTGAGTTGCTCTATATGTTTCTGCACTTGTCTGTCTACCTCAGAAGCTATTGGTTCAGGAATTTCATCTGCATGATTCTAATTTTCTTGTAGAGTGGTTGCTCCTGTATCTGTTACAGGTGGGTTGGGGACCTGTCATTGCATTTTGCTCCTTGCCTGTATCATTGTTTATAGCAGCGACCTTTGGTGCAGGACTGCATGCCCACAGGTTAGTGGTTCAGTCTGGGCTGCTGGGTCAGCTGAGCTGCATTTAGCCCTGGGGAGGGAGGTTTCACTCACCTGAGGGGCCTTGCTGCTGGGTAGGCTAAGCTTGTGTTGAGCCTCAGGTTTGACTCAGGTGGTGGGCCTGATGCTGGATGGGCTATGCTTGTATCTGGCTGAAGATCTGAGTCACATGTTGGGCCTAGCTTCTGGGTCAGCTGCTTTCACAGTGGGCCGGAGTAGATCTAACATGGCGGGTGGGCCAGAGACATCTGGCAGGTGGGCTGGAGTACCCATGCAAGCAGGTTGGAGACCTTAGGCGAGTGGGCAGGAGACGTCTGGCAGGCAGGCTGGAGTGTTCAGGAGGGCGGGCCGGAGTTCTCAGGTGAGTGGGCCGGAGATGTCTGCGGAGTGTTCAGGCCAGTTGGCTGGAGACCTCTGGCAGGCAGGAGTATTCAGGCCAGTGGGCTGGAGACGTCTCCAGGTTTGTATACTTCAGTAGAGAAGAATATGTTTTTGGTAGCATTAAGTTTTATGTGTTAAGTAGTAATAAAATTTAGCATTCAATGGAAAGAATCTTTTTGAAGTGGCCAGAGATATAGCTCAGCAGCATAAGTGCCTGCCTGGCAAGCAGAAGGTCCTGATTTTGATCTCCCAGTACCACCAAAAAAAGAAAAAAAAAAA
>PVJA010044624.1:0-16077 GCA_004027025.1 Myocastor coypus | reverse complement strand
TTCCTCTTCCTCTTCTTCTTCTTCTTCTTCTTCTTCTTCTTCTTCCTCTTCTTCCTCTTCCTCTTCCCCTTCCCCTTCCCCTTCTTCTTCTTCTTCTTCTTCTTCTTCTTCTTCTTCTTCTTCTTCTTCTTCTTCTTCTTCTTCTTCTTCTTCTTCTTCTTCTTCTTCTTCTTCTTCTTCTTCTTCTTCTTCTTCTTTTTTGTCCTGTGGCTTTCTTTCATAATCATTGTCTTTTTAGATGTCTATGACAGCTTTGGAGTAGGTAAGGAACAAATATGTTTATTTCTGTTTCTTTTCATTTCAGTACTCAGAGAACCCACATGACTTGGCCAGGGCTACACAGCAGATACTCAGCAAGCCAGGATGAGCCCAGGACCCTTTTGTTCTGGGGTCAGTGTTCCCCAGCCTGGCTGGTCTTGGCTGGGAAATGTGCTTTGTAGATGACTCATTGCTAGAAGTGGGATGAGGGCCTAGGTGAAGGCCCGGTGCCCTCCAGGACTGTGAACAAGGCCTCCATTATCTCTTCAACACCGCCCGGGGCCACACAAGGAAGGAACAGGCACCTGACTTCACCTGAGGCTGGAGTCTGCCCCAGAGCACTGATTATAAGAAGGCAGAGCATGCCCAGCCCCAGGTTCCGAGCCCTGTGCTATTGACAGCTGAAGACCAAGCATATCTGCCTGTAGCTCTGACACACTTGCTGTGTGCTGGGTGCTGTCGTGACTTTGCTCATAACATGTACATCTTCATGATAAGCAAGTGGACAGGAAACGACAGGGCTGGGAAACCAAGGCAGACTGAGGTCCACAACACCCAGTTACTAAGCAGCAGGGCTGGGATTCAAACCTATTCCCACCCATGACCTTGATGTCCTCTGGCCCCCACTCTGTTGGCAGAGAGAGGGAACAGTTTTGTGATCCTGATGTCAGCCCTCGCCTGGCTTGGAAAAAGATGAGGCTGGATGTAGCAAGCAGGAGCGCTCTGCCGAACAATGCACGCGAGTGAGGGGGAATGGAGTGGGAGGGGGCCATCTGGAGTAGAACTGGAGGTGACGCAAAGGGCCTGTCCTGAGGACCCCAGCCACGGCAGCTGTGGAGTATGTGGCCTTGGGTCATGGGTATGCAGTGTTTGCTTTGCTGCAGAGGAGAGAATGAGTGTACACAGAAAGCAGAAACTGGAGGAATGGAATTACTTGCGGAACAGTCAGTATTTCTGGAAAAGTTAAGCACACAATTCTCATAGAAATATGGCAAGCCCAAGTGTGTGAAAGGTGTATTTAATGCATTGATGAGGGAAACAACAGACTGCAAAGCTGGTTCCAGGGAAGATTCAGGAGGCAGGGGTGTAGGTGAGAGATCGCAGGTATGAGCATCCCATGGGACAGTGATGCTGTGACATTGGGGTCACTCATGATTCCTCCAGACTGATCCGGAAGCTTTACCAATTTCAACAAGCTAGCCTTTACCTAGTCAGAGCCACAACCAGGAGAAAAGTCTGGAAGTTACATTCCCCAGAGAGCTGGATGCCTTTTGCCAAACTTGTTGGACAGGGCTCCAGTCGGGTAGAGAAAGGGCAGTAGACATCCATTGCTTTTGCTGTTTTGGGTGACTACTTTCCTATAAGCCTTCAGTGACATCTGGTGGAGGGTCATCCTTGAATTTCTGCTAGTAAATGGGTTTGGACTCCAATGATTTTGTAAGAACTAAAAGCCACATGCACTGATTTCTACTGTTCCTCAGAATCCCATTGGAAGAACAGCAAAGGAAGTTTTGTTTTGATTTTTAGGCAGCAGAAGGGAGTCAACACTTTAGTCTTGGTGAAGACCAAGGTCTTCACCCTCTCTCCTCATCAACACAAGCAGTACAGTACCCCCCCCATCATCCCAACTTTGGCAGAAAATGAGAGTTTACTAGAGACAGAGAAAACCTGAGGTCCATGGGAGAAAAGGATTAGCAGGAAGTGTCATATGAGAATAGGTTCCACAGCTGCCTCACCCTGCATGGCCAGCACCAGTTCTAGAACCACCTGGGAATCCTGAAAGCTCTCTTCTGGGCCCTCCAGTCAGCCCAAGAAAAGGGCTCTAATGCCCTTGCTCTACCTGACAACCTTTCCATGAGGCCTCCAGCCTCCAGCCACACCCACATGCCCAAAGATGCCAGGTAGAATTTTGTGCCACTTCTCTGAGACCAGATCACCAAGAATTACCAGGCAGGTGACTTCTTGGACACTGTGAGTTCAAAGAAAACAAGAAAATCAACTTGGAGGCAACCATCTGTGCAAGGAGGCAGAAGAAAGCTGGGAGACTCCTATGTTCCACATCATACAGAAGCAGGCTTCACCTGAGGTTTAGTCTTGCTATAGTCATGAGGCAACCGTCAGGCAAACCTATATGTGGGGTGGTCTACAAGGTACTCCCCTAGAGACTGCGGAGATGTCTGTGCAAAGAAAAAAATGAGGACTCCTTTAGCAAAAAGGAGATGCCGAGATACGCCCCCAAATACAGTGGTTGCACCTTGACCTAGAAATAATATGTACCTGTGGAACATGTTTTGGGGTGAACTGGAGAAATCTGACTATGAGCTCTGTGAGCTGTTTTATCCTGATTTAAGTTCCTTCATGACCTTAACAGTGTTGAGGGTAGGAGCTGGGTTTCTGGAATCTGGCCCGAGTGATATATTGGGCTGGGCTGCTCTTCGTCTGTGCACTGTGGTTTTGCCCAGCAGACTGCCTAGTCTGCACGGTGCCGCGGTGCTGTTCCCTTTCAAGTCCTGATGGTCAGAGTGTTTCCAGAATTGCCAAAGATTTCTGGAGGGGAATGCAAATTTGCTCTCAGTTTAAATCTATTGGTATGAAGAATTTTTTTGTTCTAAGGAGAAAAAAAAATCTAAAGTATTTAGGGTTGAATTCCATGATGTAAGAAATCTACCTTCAAGTGGCTTCCCAAAGTGCGTGTGCTGTATGGAGAAATTGACATTGCAAATATAGGTTGGTGAATCCAGGTAAGGGGCTGGCGAGTAGGTTGGGTTGTTTCAGCTTGTCCTTCATTTGACAAGTCTCTAAGTTGACATAAAATCTTAAAAGAGAAGCCATAGAATTTAAGCACAATTGAAGTGAAATTAAAAAAATGGTTCAGATAAAATTTAGAAAGTCTCCCAAATTATGGAGCCAAAAAGCAGGGCTGGAAGGAGAGCAGGCTCCTGGGTTGGCTGAATATTTACTGCATGAGGTGGGACATCTTACCTCTGCAGGCTTCAGCTCCTCTGTCGGAAGACAGAGCTGCCTCCCACAGGAATGTAGAAAGGGATGCTGTTGTATGATTGAGTACATTTCTGTGACGTGTAGGCGATGCCTAATGGTGGTGAGTAGTGTCTGTGCTTTTCACTCTGGCTGTGTTCATTCAGGTGCTTTATGTATTCTTCTGAGAAACAGTATTTGAAAGTATTTCTATAAAGTATTTGCATGCTTTAAGTAAAACAAGAAATGGAGGGAAAAGGAAAAAAATCAGAGACTAAAACTGCGTCTAACATCAGAATAAGAAGAACGTTGGGGAAAGAGAAGACAAAAATGAAGGGAAAAAATGATAAAAAAATAATAATTTGAGAACACTAGAACTCTATTTTGAATGATAAACCCATTAGGTTTCTAGAAAAATGGGTGTGGATACATTTCCCTGAGGCTTCCTGTTGTGGAACTGTCCTCGGTGCTTGGAAACGTGCCTAGGAAAGCAGGGAGGTTGTCCACTACAGGGATCTACACACAGAGGATCCACAACAGGGTGCACCCAGGCTGAGCCTCAGCAGGGGAACCCTGTGAGGCCACCGAGCGAGCCTCAGAGACCTGAAAGCAGCTCCAGCCTGGAGGCCTCAGCCAGCCGAGCTACCAATCGAGTCTGAGAGCAGGAAGGAGACATTTTCAGATGTGTGAGGTCTCAAGTGGGTCTCAGAATCTCTGCAGCTCTGCCTGCACCTGCCTTTGTCTCTTGAGTCTGGTCCTGGAAGGCCTTTGGCCTCTGCTAAGTGCCCTCGATAGGTGGGACTCACCCAGGTGCCTGGGCTCAGGTTCCTGTCCTCCACTGAGGTGGTGTCTCTTGTCTGTGCCATTCTGTAGGTGTTTCCTGATCACCTCCTGAATGGCCTCTATGTCTTATCTCCAAGAGACTCTTGGCCTCAGAGTGAGAAGACCCTGTGGCTCTCAGCACTTCTTTGAAGCTGTGACATACCCTTACTTTTTCCTTTTCAGTCTCTAGACTCAGGCTGTATCTGAGGAAGTGTCCTCTTATAGGTTGTGGCCCTTCCCACTATCCATACTGTTCCTGTCTGTGGATACATGAATGGAGAACAGAGATGCATACAGAGGGAGGCTAACATGTGACAGTCAGAAGATTCTCAGGACTCACAGCTGCAGCTTGGAGTAGGGCAGGGTGGCGTATGGGCCTCCAGCAGGAGTCGGCCCTGGCAGGGACACAGAGGCACAAACAGAGCTCAGAGGGCTGGGAGACAAGGGGTTGCTGGTGTGTGTATGTTTCCTTTGGGACCTTGGTAGCCCTAGAACCTCACCACGGGGCATGTGAGTGTCACCAGACAAAACCACCTTCCACCCTGCCTCCCTGCCCCAGACCAAAGACAATAGCAGAGTGCAGAGAGGTCATGACATGACAGGCTCTGAGCTTGGCTGGTGGCTCTAACCTTGACCAACCACTGTCTGCAGGAACTTGCTGCTGCTCCCCTGATCCCAACCAACAGAGAGTGTACAGTGGGGCCCTCCTGGGGCCCAGCAGATGTGTCTTGGTGGGGCTTCTCTCATCCCCCTGTGTTACATGGCACACTCTGACTCAGTTGAGTGTGCGGGTGACAGAGCAGGGCTGTAACAGCAATGGAGACTCCATGGGCCATCAAGTCATGTTCTGTAGCCAGCCAGACTCTAACTGGCAGGGCCCTCCTGGAACTTCCTGGCCTTTGTGCATGACTCTTGTCCATCATGTGTGGACTGGGAGTGATGTCCATCTCTGAGATTTTAGTACATGGATGGGTGAGACACTGATTGGGCTTCTGGGAACAGAAGGACTCATAATATTTAGGGAAAAAATGGATAATTAGAAGGAAACAGAGGCTTGTGGGGGAGAGAGCTTTGCCTAGGTCTGGTGTGGGATCAGTCAGTCTGGGACAGCATCTGAGTTCTGATCCCCTCATGGTGGCTGCAGTACTCCTGGGCCATGTTCTCTCCTGTAGACACTTAGCAGACATCTTCTGCATATGTGCAGTGCTTTTAGGCCCCGAGAGAATGGCTTCTCATTCTGCTCCTTTTATACATCAGAAGAGCTCACCATGGAGTGTAAGGTCTAGGGGGATCTGTCTTCCTCCCAGTGGATGCTGGGCTGTGTACTCCTGGAGCTTACGCGTCACACGCCGGCCTTTTCTAATGCAAGGAACACCCTTCCTTTAGCTCTCTGCATGCTTCACTGTGTTTGGCATTCTCTTTCCTTTTGAAACACATGTCAGTATGGCAAGTTTCAAGCATAAAACCAATGCTAATCATGTGTACGATAACCCCTGCGCACCTCTCTGCCCAGTTTCAACAGCAGTCAGCTCATAGCCGGTCCTCTGTGATCCATATCCCGTCTGCATACCCCTCGTATACTGTTATTTGGACAGGAATCACATGCATCATATTTCATTCAGAAGTACAGCTGAGTATGGGGCTACAGCCTGGAATCTTCGTACTGTAAGAGGCTAAAGCAAGAGGATCACAAGGTCTAGTCCAGCCTGCACAACAGCTTAGCAACTTAATGGGACTTTGTCTCAAAATGAAAGTTAAAAACTAAAAGGTTGGGATGCAGCTCACTGCAAAGGCCCTGAGTTCAGCCCCTAGGATTGAAATCAATCAATATGTGCATATATAATGCATCAATAAATATGTCCATATGTATATAAAAACATTTCCAAACGACTTCTAAAATGCTATAACAGGACTATGGAGCTTTCCTCTTGCTGCGTTTTCTCATTAGGTTCACCATTTGAGGTCTGAGTTGGAATCTTAAATCTGTGCTCTCAGTAGATTAAACATTAAAAAATAGGATATTTCAGCATCCTATTAAACAATGGAAGTTAAAGAACCTTTAACCACTGGGTGCCATGTTTTGTAATTTGCACACTTGACCCATTTTTATTAACAGATCTTTAATTCTCTTTAAAATTTGCTCCAATGTTCTGGTTTTATTACATTTTGAGACACATATATTTTTGAGATCTGTGGGTAACTAAATGTCAACAGACTAACAGGTACATTTTCCCACATTTCCTGTCACCTGCACAGTCACAACATTCACCTAAATCTGATTTGAAATGAGATTGCCCTCTCCCAATCCTCACCCTACACGTTCTGGTTGTAAAATGAGGGAAACATGAGAAATGAAACCCAGAGTCAGATCTGCCTCCAGCAGCATCAGACTTTATCAGCTTCTTCTGTGGGGCATGGGCTTGGTAGCGCAGCACATTCGCTGAGGGTAGAATGTCCTGAGCACTTTGGGCTTGAGGTCTCAGAAATTTCTAATCATTGTGACATTGACTTTTTGTTTGTTTGTTTATTTTTAAACATTGGGAAGGATTCAAACCTTCATCCAACTGCTGGTGGAAATGGAAAATTGGTGTGGTCACCAGGGAGACTACTTGGGAGATTCCTAAATAAATATGGACTTTGCCCTATGACCCAGCCATTCTACTCCTAGGTATCTGCCCCAAATAACTGTCCAAAATAACAAACATTGCACACTAGTATTCATTATAGGGTTACATGTAATAGAAACAGACATTCATCGGCTTTCAAATGGATAAATTGAGTTTATCTGGCCACAGAGTAGACTGTTGCTCAGCAGTGGAACAGAAGGAAGCACTGATACAGGCTGCAACGTGGGTGTGCCCTGAGGAGAGCGTGGGAAGTGAGAGGAGCCGGACATAGAAGAGCACACGTAGTGAGGTTGCATCTATGTCAAATGTCTGGTACAGGCAAACACAGAGGCAGGAGTCCCACTGGAGGTTATCAGGGCTGCTGGGGCCTGTGGAGGGAGTGAGGGGAGTGGCTCAGTCATAGGTACAAAGCATTGTTTTGAGATGGGGAATGTAGTAAAATATTTTATGACTGCATGGGCTGCTGGTTGCACGCCTCCCTGAATACTAAATGCCATTGAGTTGTACACTTAGAAATGGTCCACTGGATGTCATGTAGATTTCTCCTTAATTAAAAGGAGAAGAGGTGGTCTGGGGGTGTAGCTAAGTGGTAGACATGTCCTTAGCATTCATGAAGCCCTGAGTGTGATGTTGAAGACCTGAGGGAAGAGAGAGGACAGACAGACAGACAGACACAGACAGACAGACAGACAGACAGACAGACAGACAGACAGAGAGACAGACAGACAGACAAACAGTCGGAGACAGAGAGAGAAACAGAGAGAGAGAGAGAGAGACAGAGAGACAGAGACAGACAGAGGCTGAGAGCCCCAAACACACCATTTGTGCTCGCCACGAGCCTGAATAGGTAAACTGAACAGGGCCTGCAAGGAGGTGGTCCAGCAGGGCACTGCAGAGAGTGGCAAGATGAGCTCTGAAAAGAGGCAGATGTGGTTTGAATCACAGCTGTGTCAAGCTGCATGTCCTTGAGTAAGTTGCCTCACCTCTAGAGGCCTTCATTTCCTACTGTATAAAAATGGAGCCACTGTAAGACCCACTTCACAGAGGACACAAAGCTCTTAAGGGCAGCCTCAGCTTCCAACTGGCTTCCAGCTGGTGGCCTGGAACATGCCATCTCTCTGACCTTTAGTTCCTCCTCTGCAAAGGTCAGAGCTGATGCACATTTGTCACGTGGCTGAGGAGGTCAGGACAGGAGGGTGTGAGGCCACCTCCAGCCTGTACATTTCTCTCAGGCCACAGAGGAATAGCACAGCAAGCTGTTTGCAGACCTCCTTTCAGTGCCTGCATGGCAGTCTGGGCAGTGCTGACCATGGTCCTGAGCCTGTGCTTGGGGACAGGCTGGTCTATGCCTGCTAGCATCTGCTGAAAGGCAGCAGGCATTTCATAGCTCCTCTGGTAGGCAGCTTTGCTGCGTCAGGATTATCCTGCCAGCCAGCCAGGGTTAGCGAGCTAAAGTTGCTTTCACTTAGATGCCTGGAAAGTCCTTAGGCTCCAGTGACCAGAGCCTGAGTCAGTGGTTTCTTGTCAGCCACTTCCTGGGGACCACTGGTGGTGTCCATAGATATCTGTGGTGCCACAGCCTGGGGTGGAGGGAGGCTTTGGCACATCCTACAATGCACAGAGCAGCTCAAGTTGGAGAAGAGGGGAGCCAGGATGTCCATGGAGCAGTGGCTGGGAACCCTCATCTCAGTGAGCCCTTGGACCCAGCACCTCTGCTGAGGGAGAAGCCATAGCTCTTCCCACAGCCTGGACGACAGACAACTGTCAGAAAGGAAGCATGGGGCAGACGGAGGTGATGAGGGCCTGCTGATCTGAGGCAGCCCTGGGTGTGCATAGGGCTTGGTTGGCCTGCAGTCAAGAGGGAGGAAAAATCTGGAGCCCAGCTCTGTCACCGGTTGGTGGGGATGATGGCTCACTCAGTGGGAAGGGTGGAAAGGAGACAGCCTTGAACGTGAGCTGTCTGTGGGACAAACAGGAGGAGGGTTCCCAGGCATGTGGTAGAGCTGCCTCGGGGGAGCAGCTGCGCCTGGAGGTGCTGCCTTCACGCCTTGCTATCTGCAGGATGCCTGGCATGTGAGCCCCCTCTGGCCCAGTGCTCTATAGATTTCTGCACTGAAAATACAGGAATAATTGCTTTCTGTGCTCATCAGCCAAAGAACATTTAGTTTGTTTAGAGCTATTAGTAATGGTGCTGCCATGAGCGACCTTGAGCCTGACCTTGAGGGACAACTGCATACACTTTTGCTGAGTACACAGTAGAACTGTGGGTTATGGCAGTGCATGTGTGTAAGTGAGGGATATGGCCAGGCCGTGTTTGGGGTTTTATTGTATTTCACAACTTTCTTTAGTGTATGCTTGTAATACAGGACAATAAGGTTCATCTTGATGAATTGGTTCATGCACATAATATATCTTAATCATTTTCACTTTCTTCCTTGTTATGCTTTGTGTCTAGCTATGCCCCAAAAGCCCTCAGGCAGTCATGGGGTGGCTTCTAGAGTTTGTGAATTCATGATCCAATGCTAGGATTATGGGTTTGAGTGCTACACTTGCCCTGGGATGGGTAATCTGCCTTACAATGTAAGGAGAAAGAGGCTACTGGCTGCCCCAGCTGCTGCCCCTCCCTTTGCTCTTTGCTGTTTTCTACCACCTTCCTTAATTTTGGGTTTTGGATATTATATTCCAATAACGAGAGAAAAATAACTGAGGCGCTCCTTGAATTCCCTTCCCTTATTTTCAAGAGTCTTATCTTTTGGCTCTCTATCATCTGTACTTTATTTTATTCATCCATCCATCCATCCACCCATCTATCCATTCATATTTTAAGTTCTCATATAAGAGAATACACGCTACATGAAATTTCCAAGTAGTTTTGATTGGCATTTCCCTCATAGCTAAAAGGCACATGTAGTTATTGGCCACTTGTACTTCCTTGGAGAAGTGTCTATTCCACTCATTTGCCCATGTTTTGACTGGATCATTTGTTTTGGGATGGTTTAATTTCTTTTGAGTACTTTATATACTGAGATATTATTCTTCTATCAAAAGAGCAAGCAGCCCACATCTTTTCTCCCATTCTGTGGGTGCCCCTTCACTCTGATCATGTTCCTTTGCTGCACAGAAGCTTTTTAATTTGATACAGGCCCCTTCGTTGATGTTTGATGCTATTTCTCATTCTTTAGGAATTCTATTCAGGAAGTCCTTAGCTTTAGATGCTTCATTTATGTTGATTTCCACAAGTTTCAAAAATTCTTTTTTGTACTTCTGGGTCTTCATTTCATTTTTATTTGACTTTAGTATAGTTCAAAAGATAGGGATCCAGTTTCAATCTTCTTCAAGGGAATCTCCAGTTTTTCTGGCCCCATTTGTTAAAGGGACTGTCATTCCTTTTTTTTTTTTTTTCTTCAATGTAAATTTTGGACCCTTTGTTAAGAATCAGATGGTGGCAGGAGTGTGGATTTTTGTCTGTGGCTTCTGTCCCTTGTCATGGGTCTGTTTGTCTCTTTTCTGCCACACCATGGTGGTGTCATCACTATAGTCTTCTAGTACAACTTAAAAATCAGGCACTGTGATACTTCCACCCTTAATGCTTTTGTTCAAGATTATTTTGGTTAGTCTGGATTTTTTCTTTTTCCTATTTCTGTGAAGAATGTTGGTATTTTCCAAAGATTATATTAAACCTCTAGATCATTTTTGGTAATATTGGCATTTTCACAGGATTAATTCTTCTGACCCAGGAAAAAGAAATATTTTTCCATTTTCTAATGTACTCTTCAATCTGTGTCTTTGGCGCCCTGTAATTTTCATTAGAGAGGTCTTTTATCTCCTTGGTTGGGCTGATTCCTAGGGTTTTGATTTTTCTTTTTTAAGCTATTGTAAGTGGAATTGTTTCCCCAATTTCTTTCTCTGTGGGCTCATTATGACTGTGCAGGAATGCTATCGATTTTTGTGTGTTGATTTTGTGTTCTGCCAAGTTATTTTCTGGAACACATCACTTAAAGGTCCCACCTGAATGCATGAGAGTGCTCATTGTTTCCCATCCTGGCCTGCATTTCTGTTCTTGGATGTTGTGCTATTACAGGGCATGTTCCTGAAGAGCAGACGCTGAGAGCGCCTCTTCTGGTGTACACTGCCTGTTTGGATATCTTCACCCTGGGACATGTCTATGAATTTGGCCCGGTTTTCTCTCAGATTTTTTTTTTTCTGGTTGACTTGCCCCTGAGTACTCTATCAGATGTCTGTGCTGCAATATTTCACCTGTACATTTCTTTTTCACTCTTGTTGGTATTTGAATGGGTGCTTTTAATTTCATTAGAAATTGTTGAGACATAATATTTGTACCTCTTTGATGGGCATGAAATCAAAATAATAAGCACTTCCACCTCCTCAGATATTAGGCTTTGTAGTGGGGATTCCAGGAATTGAACTCAGGTCCTTCACACTGAGCAACATCCCCAGGGCTAGGCTCAAGCTTGTAGTCCTCCTGCTTCAGGCCTGCATCATCTACCTGGCTCATTGGTCATTTTTATGTGCTAGGAGTCTCAGACTGTTCTAGTCACTTCGAAATCTATCATGAACTAATCAATAGCAATTTTTAATTTTAATAAATGAGAGTTCATGATGGGAGCAGTGAAGCAGCTATCTTAAACATGGAACCAAGTGACTTCTAAGCACCAAGGGGAAAGGCAGTGGCAGAGGGTGACATGGGTCAACATAGGACCTTGAACCTTCCAATGTTGGGCAGGTCGCCAGCTCTCCCTAAATGGTGGACACTGTCTGCCCAGTTCAGGGACCCACCCAACTGATGTGGTGAGGGGACTCGTAACAGTGACAGCGTTGTGCTCAAGGGTCCTGTCCTGGCTTTGGAGGAGGCCTGGGTCTGGGAAGGGCAGGGGCTGAACAGAGAGGGAGAAGACTAGATTCAGGTGGGGTGAGAACCTTGGCATCAGGGGTGTGGCAGGAGGTCCCAAGCTGCTCCTTTCCCTGAGACCTCCCCTTCCCGTCCAAGGCTGATGTGTCTCTGTGTGTGGGCACATGTGTGTGGGCGTGTGTGGGCGTGCGGTGTGTGTGTGTGTGTGCCTGTGAAGGGATCTGGGAGAGGAATTCCAGGACGCTGGCTTGGCCCTGATGCATCCCACCCAGCACCATGCCTGCTGGGCTCTGCATCCTTCGCCTCCCACTGTACATGGCCCTGCTGCCCGTCTGCAGCCTGCACCGAAGCTATTCCTACCACTCACTCCAGCCAGGTTTGCGCCTGTTTCCATCCTTCTGCCTTCTTGTCCTATGGTACCTCTTCTGTGGCACTCGGCACGCCGACCCCTGGGGCTGGGTCACTCAGTACTCCCAGGGCAGGGACTTTGTTGTAGTTTGGGGTTTTGCAAAGGGAACAATCCAATAGAGGACACATTTTATAAAATTATTTTGTAATGAAACACCCAAAAGATCATATACAACGAGTGCAGGAAATCTGTCATCTGTCTAAAGACCAAAGAATCCAGCCAAGGGCCTGAATCCCATGCAATGTTCTTCTTGAATCCAGCTGAAGACCTAGGGCCCATGAAAGTGCCTCTCATGAATCCAACTGAAGGCCCGGGACAATGTCTCATGCAGGCCTGCTTTGTAGATCTGCTCTGGGAAGGCCCAAACATCAATAGTGGAGGCTGGAAAGTCTATCCCAGCAGGACGAAAGGTTTATGTTAGCAGGCTGTGGGATCTGAACTGTAGCCAGGAAGGGATGCTCAGGGTAGGGACCAGAGCACCCCGAAAACTACCATAGCCATCCTCAGTGGCAGCAAGGTCCTGAGCTCCTCTCATTGTGAGGACAGCCAGACTCCCATCAGGAAAGCCAGTGTGACAAGCTTCACCATCTTTCACACTAGAGCTAGGAAGCCATGCGCATACTAAGGACCAGAGCTCTCCCAAAGTGAGCCCTATGCATTCTCCACGACAACAAGGTCCTGAGCTCCTTCAACAACGAAAACAGCCGAGTTCATCAGGAAAGTCAGCATGACAAGCTCAAACCAGCAGCTCCCTAACAGCCTTCCAACAGCTTCTCCAGTTCCGCCTCTTAGCTGCCAGCAGTAACCCTCAGGTGAGCCTACCACACCCAGCACCACTGTGGTTCAATTCAGCTGGGTGCTACAAGTTGACCACCAGTTGGCAGTCTGCCATAGACTGCCTTCTGCAGGCCAGTGCTACACATGAGGACAGAGACCTCACTGCTCTGGCTTTCTCCCTGGGGCCCACCTGCCCTGCCTGTAGGCTCTCCCTGGGAAGACCCTCTGTCCCTTCCAGGTGGAAGAGGGCTGTGCTTTTCTGGGCATGACACATTGGTGGAAGGTGGCTCTCAGGATCTGCGTAGATGCACCTGGCAGCTGAGATTTGGAGAAACTGCTTCTGTTGGTACGCCATCTCTCCCCCCACTGCCCCTGTACTGACTCCTCCTACTGAATGTCAAAGTGAGTGGCCTGCTAGACACTGAGCCGCCATGGTGAGTTGTGCCTCTGCCACCTTCATAGGCTCCTGCTGATAGGCAAGTGTTTGTCATTCTTTGGCTCCAGGAAGGCTTGGGTGGCACCTGCCCCAGGTCCCCCAGGGCCAGCCAGCACCAGCCCTTGGGGCTATAGGCCAGGGCTCTGTGTGCAGCTGCGGAATGAGCTAGGCAGGACAGAGGGCTGGAGGCCCAGGGGGCACAAACCAACTGCAGGCACTGCAACTTCTGAGGGCAAGAACAAAGGACAGGGCGCTGACACCCCAAGCATCAGTTTCTCCTTGTGTGAAAGGAGAGATACACTTCCTGCCAGCCCCATCACATGGGAGAACAGAAGCCTAGAAGCATGTGCACCAAGGAAGATGCACAGAGTCCCAAAGTGGGCACAGAGGCACCCATCGGGCACAGAAGCAGAGACCAGAAGAACAATCACTAGCAGCTGCACTGTGAGTGCAGGGTCTTCCATTATGTGAAGGTGTTTAGATTGGTTTTTTGTTGTGGTTTCATCCACAGAGGCTGGCAACCCCAAGCTTGCCTGCACATTGGAATTGATCAGGGGATGTGAAAGAAAAACTGAGGCATGTTCCAGCTCTTCCCTCCCTGCCCAGTGTCATCATGATATAACCATTTGGGGTACAGGCTGAGGGCTGCTTTTAAAGCATTTCAAATGGGTCTAAGGTCAAGGCCCGCCATTTTTGGCCATCATGTGTATGTCTTATTTTGTCACCATTCTGAGAGCTGTAGAAAACCCTAAGACTTGTTGTTTTTAAACTCAAGTAATTTCTTAAAAGAAATCTCACCTTATTTTAACGATTTGTGTCTGCCCTATTGTGTCCCCACCCTTTTTATGTGTTTGATACAGGGTCTCACTACACAACTCAGACTCACAGGCTCCTGCTGTTTCCTAGAGCTGGGATTACAGGCATGTGCCACCGTGCTCAGACTCAGTGGCTGGATTAGCATACCTGGGGGTGGAGCTACCATGGCATGCAGTACTGGGGATGGAACCCCAGTTCCGAGATTACCTAAGCAGGCACTTAGTCCCCTGAGCTGTCTCGCTGGCCCTTGCCCTACTGTCTCTTATTTTCAATAGATCAGTCAACTACCTACCTGTGGCTACATGTGCATAGCACCTTTTAATTCCTTTTTATCCCCTTCCCCATCCCCTTCCATGTGGTGACTGCCTTATTATCTTTCATTTTGCTCTTCATGTTTTGAGTTTCTCATGTAAGAGAAGCCATGCTTTAATGCTATGGTCTCAAGAGGGGCCGATTTTCCAGCAGATGACTCATGCTGATCCTTCTTCATGGCAGAGCAGCAGTCAGTTCTGCACTAATGCTACCTTGGCTTTGTCCATTCATCTGTCGGTGGGCCACTTTCAAGGTTCAGCTATTGTGAACTGTGCCGCTATAAATAAAGATGGGTGCTTCTAGGATGTCTTTAATTGTTCAGGGAAGACATCCAGAAGGGGAATCACTGGGTTGAATAGGATTTGTAGTTTCAGTTTTTTGAGGAATCTCCACACTGCTTTCCATAATGATAGTACCAGTTTACACTCCCACTAACAGCACAGAAGGGTTCATCTTTCTTGACGCTATTATGAGAGGTGACCTCTAATTTCTTTCTCAGTGAGTTTATTATCATTATACAGAAATACTATTAATTTCCACGTGCTGACTGTACATACTAATGAATTTGATTAGTAATTTTAGGAGCCTTTGGGTGGAGTTTTTTGAGTCTTCTATGTAAATAATCATGCCACCTATAAAGAATAATTCAACTTCTTTGCTCCCCATATGCATCCCTTTTATTTCTTTCTCTTGCCTGATTGGTCCAGCTAATTGTCTCAGTTACTCTTCTCTCGTTGCTGGGACAAATACCTGCCACTCAAAATGAAGGAAGGAGAGTTTTATTTAGCTCATAGTTCCTGGAGGTTTCAGTCCATACTCAACTGGCTCCAAGGCAGAGAAGCACATGGCAGAGGCCAGCAGTTCATGGTGGTGGAACAGCAATAATGGCAACAGAGGCAACAGAGAGAGAGTTTTGTTTCTCTGTCTCCCTTATATTACACTCAGGCTCTCTGCCTCAGACTATCTACCTCAGGCACACCCATAATCCCAGCAGTACTCAGACTCATAATCTCATCAGTACTAAGACCTATAATCCCGATGGATCGTGAGTTAATTGCAAACTCTAGAAGTCCCCACCTCATAACTGCATGAGGCTTTGTGGGGACAACTAGACACAAACCATAACACTAATGTTTTGAAAACAATATGGAATAGTAGTGGTGATAGTACACTTTCTTGTTTTATTCCTAATTGTAGAAGGAAAAATTCCAGTTTCTCTCCACTTACTCTGCCACTGGCCATTGGTTTGTCCTGAATGAATTTTGTCAGATTAAAAAAAGGTACTTCTGCACCTATTCTCTTCAAGGTTTATTATATCATGAACCATTTGTCATAGGCTTTTTCTGGCTCAGTTGAGATCATCGTGTGATTTTTGTATTTGTTTCTATTTTTAGAAAATATTACACTTATTGATTTGCGTGTATTAAACCATCCCTGCATCCTTAGTGTGAATCCTGGCTGGCCATGGTTTATGATCTTTTTGATGATTTGTTGTGTTCTATTTGCTGGTATCTTGCTGAAGATTTTTATCTGTGTTCATTAAGGAGGTTGGCCTGTAGTTCTCTTTTATGGTTGAGTCCTTTTCTGATTTAGAAATTGGTGTAATGGTAGCTTCCAGGACTTTGACAGTGTTTGCTCCCTTCCAAATTCAATGAAGAGCTTTGGGAGTTCAGGGAGCACTAAGATCTTCCCTAAAGTTCTTGTAGGATTCAGTGGTGGATGTAGTAGAACCTGGGCTTTTTTAGTTGGCATATTTTTATTATTATTTCTTCGG